>JZLH01S0616678.1:3104-15616 GCA_001188425.1 Eucidaris tribuloides
ATTTTACAACATTGGCAAAGAAAACACTTTCAGAAAGAGCATACTGCTAATAATGAGGTGTGTAGTCCATGTAAAGTGTATCAGTCAGACATTATTTCTATGAGAAAAAAGGAAGACACAGAAAAAAACAGCAGCAATTGAACACGTTCTGACTTGCTTTTTTTGTTTTGCTTTTAATCCAAAAACGGAAATTGAACACGTTCTGATTTGCTTTTTCCGTTTATGGATTACAAAATTCACCCATGAAAAAGTGAAGACTGCCCTCTAAGGTGACAAAAAACAACCATGCACAAACACATGTCTCCAGCTCTAGCCGTACGTACGTACGTACCTTCTCCATCCTCGCTGTGCTTGCACCTGACGTGACGACCTGTTATCTCGCTAGTCCAGAACGGAAGTTAAACATCATGGCCGATTTGGCATTAGCCAGCTTGGCAAATGCCTTCTCAAGTGTCTTTTCCTCTGATGCAGGACTGCGAATCACCTGGAACCACTCAGATGCAACCTGTCAGATTTGGCAAGAATTTTCAAGCAGCAAAACTACACTTCCATTTTCATCGCGGGATGAACAGATCGGCCTGTTATCTCGCTAGTCCAGAACGGAAGTTAAACATCATGGCCGATTTGGTATTAGCCGGCTTGGCAAATGCCTTCTCAAGTGTCTTTTCCTCTGATGCAGGACTGCGAATCACCTTGAACCACTCAGATGCAACATGTCAGATTTGGCAAGAATTTTCAAGCAGCAAAACTACACTTCTATTTTCAGCGCGGGATGAACTGATTGAGTGGTGTAAAACGTTCCAAGATGAAAGGCAGCAACTGAAAAGGACAAATATAAATTTGAGAGAAAAAATTGAAGGCTTGATGGCCAAAGAAAGTGTAACATTGACTGAGCAGCAGTCAGCAGCAATTAGCAGTGATTTAACAAAGTTGGAGAAAGTGCTGCCAGAAGACAGTCCAGGGCCCTGTTTCATAAAAGTTGACATCATGTCAACTTGCCATTCTACTACAATGTTTGTAAAAATCCAAGGCTCTGATTGGCTATAAAGCATGGTTGCCATGGTAGTTGCCATTAGACTGGCAAGTTGACATGATATCAACTTTTATGAAACAGGGCCCAGGTCGACTACTCTGGTAGAAGCAAGTGAAGGTATTAGCAGTGATGAAAGGAAAAAATGTTTGCTGGCACTATACGCTGGTGCATAGCTGTGCAGTTGAAGTCCGCATCAGCGTATAAAGTGCCGAGGGAAGCTGTCCTTCTTGGCCTTTCACATGAAACCACTCTACGGAGGTATACAAACTATGCAGATGCCATTCTTGGCATACAGTACAATTCGCAGTAGTACCTACTCAATAAGATGGACTTGTCTAAAGAAAAACCAAAAATTTTATGCTCATGGATGAAATGAAATTAAAGTCTGGATTGGTATATTCATCATCAACAGGAGGTTTAATAGGTTTTACAGATGTCGGAGAGATAAATAGTGAAATTCAAAACTTCACCAGCAGAGTGAATGCTGAAACTGCACGAGAGGAAAAGCTGGCCTCCCATGCCTTTATGTTGATGGTGTGAGGCATATTTAAAATTTTCCAACAGGCTGTTGCCTTTCTACCTTCTTGCGCTTTGAACAAAAGTAACATTTATGAAACTATATGGCACACAGTTTCTGTAATAGAAACCAGGGGGCTAAAAGTTAGAGGGATTGTGGCAGACAGTGCACTTCCAACCCGGAAGTTTTACAGAAAAAGTGCCCCCTCCCCTGAATGTAATATCCCCTTCTGGGGTATTCATCATGTGGACAAAACCAGGAAGATTTACTTTTTCTTTGATGTTCCCTACCTGCTGAAGACCTCTCACAACAACCTTGAAAATTCAGAATATGGAAGGAAAGGCAGGAACTTGATGGTAAGAAGTAACTAAAATTATTATCTCTTTTGTAGTAGGGTGCATGGTAGACGACTTGGAAGCATGAATTAAACCATCAAAGACCAATTATGTAATTTACAAATTCCCATTAAAAGCTTAAAATAAAAAAAAAGTGATATTTCATTTTCACACAATATTTTTATTTTCTCTACTTCCACTTACTTCCATCCAGCATACAACACTCAGTGCAACATTCAACATGATGAACAAGCACAACCTTCATTCCGAGCTGCCAATTTGTCGTCGTGATTTCAGGTTGAGAAGGAGCTACACAGAAGTTTTTATATCATGACCACCTGACCCAGACTTCTACTCAAAGAACACAGATGAAAGAGAGTAGTATTCCCAATCATTTTTGTCTAACCATTTCCCTTCATCTTCAGAGATGAATTCTAAACTAATGTCACAATCCAGTAACATGAGTGGTATTAAAATTGAGCCAAAAGCAATTAACCTTTTATCACTTGAACTACACAATCATTGTACAATAAAATTAGAAGGGATCTAAATTCACCCCAACGCCTAAATGGGAAAGAAAAATCTTAAAAGAAGATGTATATTTTGTCGTTCACTACATCTTAAGGAATATTTTTTCAGCTCAAACAGAAACAGCAAGGACAAGGAGTAGATGTACCAATCCTCATTGTGGGAGACCCAGCGTATCTGCTCCTTCCATGGCTACTAAACTACATGTATTAGGCCGAGTTCACGTAGGACTATGCGGTATACGGTATTTGCTAAACGCTATTCGGTATTCGCAATACGGCCACGGCGAGTCACATGTTAGCACCCGCGCCCTGCTCGGTCTTTTGGCGCCGATGAAAGAACAGGTTCAGGAAGCCATAAAGGCTACAAGTGTAACCAGCTTATCTGATAAAGGTGAAAAACAGGCAGCATCAAGATCTTTGGAGAAGGCTGAAAGTTTAGCCAACAAAAGCCAAAAGTCATGTAAAAGTGTAAAATTGGCAGAAGCATTCCAGGCTGAACTTGAGGTGATGAATGAAGAGGATAAAATAGATTTACTAGAAACCAAGCATGACCATGCTGTCAAGATAAAAAAGGCAAAGATGAAGTTGAAGCGATTAAACCTCAATAAGGAATATATGAACAAGATGGCTGAGTAAGAGGAGGAAGAAGGTGCTACTGCTGAATCTGAGTCAATCAGCATTTGATCAGTAATAACTTTTATTGGCCACAATGCATTACCAGTGAAACTATGTCTTTACATATAAGAGCCAATATGTGATACTTGATCATCCGACGTGCTTGACAGGTCCGCCAAACTACCCAGCAAAGATACCCTAACTTTCATTGTGTTTGATATCGTGGACCCTTATCCTTCAATCTCAATGGATGCCTTGAGGAGGAGTCCATGATAATTACCAACAAAAACTCCCTGAACAAAAGAACAGAGATAGTTTCCAAATGATAAACACCAACCATGCCCAAAAGAAAACCACCGGACCACGACGAGAACAATCTACATGTACCTCACGGCACAAGCACCAACGCTCACCATTTTGCCTGACGATCGCGAAAGCGTGAAAACAACGGTAGCATACCAAGAGGTATGTTTGTGTATATATATATATATATATATATATACATGTATATATATCTGTAAAAAATGAAGACTAGGGAATGGAGACGTTTCTACTGTTGATTCCAGGTTTCTTACAAATATATACCTAACTATGGGAATTCTCACACGTTATGCACCGGCGACAACATTTCTCACAACTATATATATATCCACATCGACACGCACCTTCACTGGCAACCACTCTTGTGACAAACAAAAACGGCTACCCTTATGACAAGGCCCCCCAGATAACAACTCCACTGGCCTGATGAAGGCCCGATGAAGGCAGAAAGCTAGCTGAATAAAGGACTCAGAAAGCTACGTCTCGCTTCATTTATTGTCTCCTCTTTTACGTCTACAAATCATGATGCACTGCACATCACGTTATGTGAGTGGCCCACATTCTCTCTTTCTCTCTCTCTCTCTCTCTATATATATATATGGCAAGCCCCACTGAAAGAGATTTTACCCACCTCATTGAAGGACTTGGATAAGGGAAAATAAGACAGCTCATGAATGCCCTTGGAGTGAAAACAAAGAAGGGAAGAATGCATAGGACCAGTGGAGACAAGCATTGAGACAAGCCCCACTGAAAGAGACTTTACCCACCTTACTGGAGGACTTGAGGAAGGGAAAATAAAAGAGCTCAGAAACGCCCTTGGAGTGAAAACGAAGAAGGATGAATGCATAGGACCAGTGGAGAGAAGCATTGCGACAAGCCCCACTGAAAGAGACGTTACCAGCTTCGGAAATACCCCAGGGTGACAGGCGATTTCGCCCCTGAAACTACCCAAATCGCCCCTTAAAATCCTCAAAACTTTACTCTTTGGGGCGACCATTTTCTCTGGAGTCGCCCTCAAATCTGGCACAAAAATTTGCAAGAAATTTCTTGTTCTACAATCGGCAGAATAACAGTTTTATTTCACGATTAGCGAGTCTTCCGTTTTACCGGAAATAGCGATCGTAAATAAAGGCGCAGTGCACAGTGTGAAAAGAAATGAAGGTAGCAACTTTTGCGTACATGTTACACGACACATTCCTGAATTAGTGGTGTGTGAAAGAAAATCGCTTGCTTCAGTACAACTAGTATTGACCGAGGCGGTTTGTAAAAGCGTGGTGTTTTTACGGCGCAGCGTTCAGTACGTGTTGTTCACGAATAAGGTTAAACAACGGGTAATGCGCCTACCGTATATCATCAGCTGGTCGCGTACGCTCGATAAACGCAAGCTGTGACAAAATGGATAAATTTGTCACCCGTCTTGGAGCTGGGTCGGCAAAAATGGCCCAGTATCCCACAGGAAACAAAAACTAGCGCGAAGAAAACCAAAATTCAAACCGTTCAGAAAAAATCTATGATTTTATCATGGAAACTGGATTGGCTTGGAATTTAAACGAATAAGGGTGACAAGAATTTGGCAGTTTACCGTCAGGCCTGTCGGGCCTTTCCCCCGACAGCAACACCCGGGGACGGACGGGGACATAGCCACTCCAGCTCCAGCCCTATTCGATCTGTGGACCCATTTGTCGAAGGCACCACCAACATAAAAAAATATGGTGCTGAGAGGCACCAGGAGACGGGGGCACACAAGGTGGCATACGGTGAATTTGAATCAATAAAAATTGTGTGTGGTCGCTAATCGCTATGATATTCTGACATAAGTAAAATAACTGCTGTTGCACGTCTATGTCTTGTATCTATATCCCTGAGTAAACAAAATTCCATTGTACATAAAAAATCATTTCCATGTAGATCTAGACAGGACTTGTTGTAACAAAAGTCCAAAATATACCGCGACAGCGAGCTAATGTTATTAACTTTGGGCCGATGTTAAAAAAAGTAGCCCCTGAAATTCCAAAATCGTCCCCGGAAATGTCAAAATAGCCCCAAGGCAAAAACAAAAGTAGCCCCTAGAAAAAAAAATAATAATAATTCCTACCCTGGACGTTACCCACCTTATTGAAGGACTGAGGAAGGGAATGAAACAGCTCATAAACGCTCTTGGAGTGAAAACGAAGAAGGGAAGAATGCAATAGGACGCAGTGGAGAGAAGCATTGAGAAGATGGAAAGTGGAAAAAGGAAGGAAGGTGGCAACAAGGGAGAAAGTTAAGCAGAGCACTTCATGAAGAATGCCAGAAGAGACGGGTCATTGCTAAGACAAGTCCCAATGCTTACTGACGACGTGAAAGAGTATCCCCTACATGCTCAACGGCAACCTGTAAATCTCAAAAGAATGCTTACACATATACAAGTACATAATAACAATCACACTACTAGCAATGCCAGATGTGTCTTGGCAAAGTGTTTCATTACACGACTTCCATCTATTCAAGACATAACAACAGGTTAGAAGCGAGATTCGTCCAGCCACGATCAGATGTGTTTTTAGCACGTCTGATTCAGAAACGAATCTGAGTTTTTAATATCTTGCCACACCCTTGCTGGTGATGAAGAGTGTGTGCTAGCCTGTCTTTGCTAACACTCTCCTGCCTGAGTAAGTGTTTATTGCCTTCGGGTTTTTACTAAAAAAATAATACATATATATATATATATATATATATATTATATAATAATAACTTGAAGGTCAGCTACAGCTGTATGCCTAATATAGCCGCCATAATGAAAGGCCAAGGGCATAATAAACGCACTCTCGATAAAGACAAAAAGTCTGACAATAGTAAGACGTGCAACTGCCAGAGTAAGACCACATGCCCTCTTGATAGGAGGTGCCTAACCTCTGACGTCGTGTACAAAGCTGAAGTAAGTGGACGGGATACACCGAAAGTTTACATTGGCCTTACCGAGCCCTCCTTTAAGTCCAGATACAACCACCACCTCCAATCTTTCAGACACGAAAGATATCGGCACAGCACAGAGTTATCCAAGTACATCTGGGATCTTGAGCAACACGATACACCTTACTCCATAAAGTGGTCCATCGCTAAACCAGCCAGAGCATACAGCAATGAAATAAAGAGGTGCGACCTTTGTGTAACTGAGAAGCTGTCTATAATGTCTGCCAACAAGCAATCACTCTTGAACAAAACACGCTGCAAATATACGTCAATACTGCACTTGACTCCGCCTCAATCCGCACCATGTGTGCAGCCGTGACATGACTTGTATCCCACTTCAAACATTCTGTCGTCGCAACAAAGGCTCTGGAACCCGAGCAAAAGCAACTGGGACTCGCAGAACATAAACTGATACAAGCGGTAAAAAACAGATGGAACTCGACATACGACATGTTAGAGAGGCGTCGCGAACAGCAGTGGGCAGTTTGCCGTGTACTGAGTGACAGGTGATTCACCAAGCAAAAGCAACTGGGACTGGCAGAACATAAACTGATACAAGCAGTAAAAACCAGATGGAACTCGACATATGACATGTTGGAGAGGCGTCAAGAACAGCAGTGGGCAGTTTGCTGTGTACTGCGTGACAGGCGATTCACCAAGCTGGCGGATGCCCGGATGCTGGAACTCACCAACGACCAGTGGCTTCTTCTCGAAGGACTCTTGGCCAGTCTCAAACACTTCATGGTACAGTATGTGTAATTTACAGTATTTACCGGGTTATTACACATCAATATTTATCTTTGTAAGATAAGTTTAGATATTATGAATCAAACATATATCTATATATTGATCATACGTCTCATTTATGTGTTGAGTATTCAATCTGAATTGTTGTCCTTTCTTGAGGCATTTGTTCCAGTTTGCCACTGCAGTGCTGTCAGGAGAGGACAATACTACCTCATCTGTATTAATTCTATTTATGGCTGGCATCCTCGACAATCATCTCGTCATTGAAGAGGACGACTTACCCGATGTGAAGACATTCAGGCGTAAAGCGGCAGCGGAGTTGACACAACGGTAACGACATGCACTCATATAAAGCAAAACATAGCATTTGTGGTTTCACTAGCCCTATGACGAGTGCTGCTCATTATGAACAACAGCGATCTTGTGATGAGTAGAGAAACAGAGTCTTCCAGGCAAAGTGGTAAACTGAGTTCAACTGGTTGAAGCACGATGAGAACAAAGGGATAATGTGGACTGTAAGACCCAGCTTGTTGCTTTACGAGATATTGTAGATAGTCAACAACTGTGTATCGAGTATTTAACTGTGTCTGTGAGTTGGTGCTAATTTACAATCTAACTTCGGGCTAAGGGAAATTTTCAGTGGTCTTCTGCACTTTTAACTCATAAACATTACTTGTAAGTAGATATATGGCTGGTGCATGGAGTAAGGAGGAGGAGAGACTGTTGTTACAGCTCCATAGCGAGGCTACAGTGAACGAGGAGCTCTGAGTGGCACCATGTCGGACTCGGCTGCCTATGATGGCACACTGCGGAAACTGACTGAAAGTGGTAAACTAAAGACAAAGACCCAAATGCTTAATAAGTTGAAATTATTACACGCAAGTGGCTAAAAATTAAATGCCACAACAAAACAAGCGGTAGAGGTAAAAAAAACTATGGCAAATAAGGACTTTTGTTTCATCATTTGGGGGCACAGGTCTCTTACTGAACCAGTAAATGTGATTTCTTTAATCACGGGATCAATCAGACTTGTTAATTACTTGTAAGTAACGTTTGATCTAATCATGGCTGGTGCATGGAGTAAGGAGGAGGAGAGACTGTTCTTACAGTTCCGTATCGAGGCTACAGTGAACGAGGAGCTGAGTGGCACATTGTCAGACTCTGCCGCATACAACCTAATCCTGCAAAAACTCACCGAACGTGGCGTGGTGAAACCAAGAGCCAAATGCACAGGTTCGTGCGCTTCCACGTGATTCTTTTGAGCTTACGTACAATACATAATCATTGCATTCGCTTTTGTGAATACAGCACGTTTTGTTTTTCAATATGTTGTGCACGTGTATTGTCGTGATCGATTGTAGACAGTCAGCAGCTAGCAGCAACTGCATACCGTGTCGATATATTCAACCAAATAGCTCTTTGCAATTTGGTTGAGCCGTCAGTGTATAACTGGGGACATCCCACAACCACAACCTAAACTTGGTCTGATGGAGAAAATGATATTAGATGTCAGAAAAGAAATTAGTGAGGTGAAAAACGAACTTAACTGTATGCAGAAAACTGCAGGTTCTGTGTATGCTACAAAGTCGTATGCTCAGGCTGCATCACCTACCTCTGGCTCTGTGCCTGTGGATACATTAGTTTTGATGTTTCCTCTAAACCAAAGGTTTCGCCGCAGAGTTTCTGCGGAGTTTCTGCACTTGTAAATTACTTGTACGTAATGTTACATCTAATCATGGCTGGTGCATGGAGTAAGAAAGAGAAGCGACTGCTATTACAGCTCCGTAGCGAGGCTACTGTGAACGAGGAGCTCAGTGGGACATCATCAGACTCGGCCGGCTACGATTTGATTCTCCAAAAACTTACGGAACATGGCGTTGTGAAAACCAAAAGCCAGATGCACAATAAACTCAAATATATCAAATCAAAGTGGCTAAAGATGAAATGCCATGACAAAACGAGTGGCAAGGGGAAGAGAGCTCTGCAAAAGTATGATTACCTCTATTGAAATACGAAACATCCAGACGTTCAATTATTATATGCAGGCCCCAAACACTGGAACACTCTAAACTGTGAATTAAAAACATGTCAACTTTCAAGGCGCACACCCACCTGTCGAAGACAGAAATGAAGAATCACTTAGAAAACATTAGTAGGAAAAAGAAGGCTGTGGAGGAGAAATTGGTGCAGCCGCGTAAATCCTTGTGCAAATCTATTCAAAGTGAAGGCGAGATCGTGGACAAGAAAGCAAGCAAGTCTTTCAAGGAAATCTTTGAAGGCTACTGTGCAGGCTTCCCTGAAGGATCTCCAGCGAAACTTCTCTGGGATGAACAAAAAATGTTTCTGAGAAAATCGGCACGTCAAATGAGATGGCATCCTTCCATCTTATGCCTGTGCATCGCCATCCACTCAAAAAGCCCTGATGCATATGACCTTCTCCGTTCATCTGGATACCTGCAACTTCCCCATAAAAACACTCTGTACAATTACACACACTGCTTTAATATCAACCCGGGATATTCATCAGACTTCCTCTCCACAATAACCAAGGACATAGGCATGGAATTTTTGCCACCCCACCAGAAAAATGTGAGTATTGTCTTCCACGAGATGAAAGTAAAGTCTGGCCTGGTGTACACATCAAGAGGAAAGCTGGTAGGATTCACTGACCTGGGAGATATGAACAATGAACTCCTGAAATATAAGAAACAGGCAGAAGACACCACACAGCGTATTGCAAGCCATGTACTCACTAAGGAACAGGCACCAGAACCTTCTACCCCAAAAAGAATTTTGCAAAAGAAGAGAAAGAGCTCAGGAAGTATGGGAATATGAGCAAGTACTGGAACAAAACTGGGCTGTAATTTTCTCAGTTCCAGGGAAAACATGCCTACGGAACAGGTATAAGAAAGAACTAAAAGAACTACAAAAGAACTACCAAATGAGGTAGACATTAAAAACCTCCAGGAGTTCACCAAGACAAGGATCCACGGCATACTAGTACTGTCAGATGAGTACGAGTTTCCTACTGAATCCTCCTCCTGAGAACTGTGAAGCCTGTTGGTCAGCCAGGTCACACTATTTAACCCTAATTAGCCCGGGCTTTTTTGAAATTGCATAGCCCGGGGAGGGGGGGGGGCTAATTTGCCCCCCCCCCTTCAGATCTCGGCCACGGATTGCCGCGATTCGCCGGCGAAAATTTGCACGTGCATAGAGCCGGATGTAATCGTCTAAGACTTGTATAGTTAGATTTTGAAAATAAATTATCTTCTATTTTTAAGTAATTAATTCATCAAATTTATGTATTAAAATCATATTTTTGTCCTATAACTCCTTTAAAACAGCTCACCAGAATGCTAGATTTTTGTATAATCTTCTTTTTGACATTTCTAACAATTGTCTATCAAAAAAATTCCTGAATTAGAATTAATTTCTTATGTATTTTATTGTTTCATGAATTTCTTATGTATTTCCTTGTTTTTTCAACCTTTTGTTTTCTATTGTTTTTTCGATGAAATTTGTCGGGGACACTTTTGCAATCATAAACAGCATAAAATGAGTTAATCTCAATCAGTAAACGTAAAAATAATCATACATTTATGAATTTGGGCTGAAAACACAATTTGCATTGAAATAACACACGATTTCACGTTTTTGAGCGATTTTTGGTGTGACATGCAAGTACGAAAAGTTGTGTAACTTTGGAACCGTGTACCCGGACGTCGCGAATTTGGTCTGAAATGATGTGCAAGACTTGAAAGTAAAAGGTCAGTGAGCGACACGGTCAAAAATTTCGCGCGGCGGAATGGTCGCGAACTTTGTCGGGGGGGGGGGGGGCTATTTTAGCCCCCCCCCGTGCCAAATAGGGTAAATGCAAGGTAAGGAGGCGAGCCAACAAGACTATAGATAAAGAATAACTGAGTATAGAATGTCATTGCTCCTGTGTATTTATATAGATTTGAGAAGAAGGCTGCAGGACATAAAGCGAATCAGGCAGAATGCCATCCTGCTTCAAACTATCATCAATAAACTGGCAGAGACAGCTGATGTAGAGGAGGATAAGCTTCCATTGTCCTCCTTAGAAGACTTGCAGGACCTGAACAGGCGACTCACCAACAAGGATTACAAGAAAAATTTGGTAGGCTATTTTTTCTTTTGCATAAAATGGCAATGGAAATATTTTTCTTACAACAGATCTAAAATAATGCTTTTAACCTCTCTGAGGTGGAGGCATAGACAAAACTCACATTTGACAGTGATCTGAACAATGATTTATAGTTATTTCAAAAATTCTTGAATAACTGAATTACAATTTTGTAGATATTCGCAAAATAAAGAGAGAGAGAGCTCAGAATGTATGAGAATATGAGCAGATTCTTAAACAAAACTGGGCAATGATTATCTCAACTGCTAGGGAAAAAATGCCTGAGGAACAGGCATGAGAATCTTCTGCGTCCAAAGGAATTACCAAATGAGGAAGACAATAAGAACCTAAAGGGAATTCACCAAGGCAAGGATCCATGAAATACTCATAATGTCAGATGAGTATGGGTTTCCTATTGAATCCTTCTTTTGTGGACTGAGAAACCTGTTGGTCAGCTGGCTCACTCTTTTTTTTCCACGTATATTATCTATATGGGGATGTGCCGCCCAAATGGGCTACTTCTTCACAGAAAATCCTTAGACATAGGTCGGTCTTCGAAGAAAAATCCTTTGACAAGGGTCCCTTCTGTTGTTTGACTTGCTGTTTGGCAGGGATTTTATTTTTTACAGCAGGAAAAATATAATTTTTTGCCATTGTCAGATGCTGTTTAGCTTGTTGTTTGGCAGGGAAAATCTGTGGCAAGACACCCAAGTCATAAAATCTAAAACTGGATTCAACCAACAATTCTTGGACCACATGCATATTATGAAGAGGAAAATGCAATTATTAATAGTTAAAAAGTTATAAATTTAGAAGAAAACAGTTCACATCAGTAGCTTAAATGTAGTGCCATTCAATATACTACTGTACACTAGAACAAACTCATATGCACTTCTCAATGGACTCAATGCTACAAAATATGCATTCAGATGACAACTGGAACAAATATTTATATTCGGGGTAGTAACTCGGCCAACTTTAGTCGATGGAAAGTGCATTTGACCACACTGTGTACACACGTAATGTCACAGTTTGTGAGATTTGGGTAATAAGGTGATTGTGACAATATCATGTAGTTTGTCTACACATTGGACTTGATTTACTGGTATTATTCGATTTTTTTTTGTCATTCTGCAAGGGAAATAAGTTATATTAAACATCATTTTCGATTGATATTAAAGTTGGGAAAATGTAAGTAAAATGAGTAAATGAGTAACCACTAGCCCGAGAGTGCTGTGTGGCTCCCAGCCCTACCAACTGAAGTTACAATCCCATTCATATTTGAATAGCTTGGTCTCTACTCGGTACAAAATACTGG
>JZLH01S0616699.1:21283-34256 GCA_001188425.1 Eucidaris tribuloides
GTTGCCGATGACCAAGACACTTTTAACACTTTGGTTGCTGGGTTAAAATCCGGGTGTTCACTGCAAAACCAGAGGTGTTAAAATTACACCAGTCGGTGTTGTGAGAGGACCACACCAACGGGCGCACCAAGCGGCGCACCAAGGATTTTACATCAGCAGTATTCAATTTATGGTGTTTGTTCAACACTCATTGGTGTTATTATAGCACATTCTTTTCAAACTCCATGGTGTATTTTTAACACCTGAGGGTTCGGTCCTCTCACAACCGACTGATGTTGCTTTTTACACCGTAGTTTTTACAGTGTGGATTATTTTGTAGTTATGTGTATAACCTTTAAAAAATGTACAATTTTTTTCTATAAACGAAATTCAAATGTTATCAAGACAAGACCTGTAACTCATTTAGTATGAGTCTTCATTTGACGGAAAAAGAAATATCATTTACAGTCATTTCAGTGAAGTTTATCTTTGGAATTAAGAGGTATGTTCTCAGCGAACCGGTACATCTCCCACTGAGGTTACACGTGAGCGAGCCAGTGTTTTTGCTGCTATTTGATAGAAATACTGCTCAGCGCACGCTACAGCATATAGTTTTAGATAATGGTGAACCAAAACGCCAAAAACATAAAAAGTGGAGGCATTATGCGACTTTTGAAATTGCTCCAAAGAATATCACTAATCAGCTAATGTCAAATAAAACTTACCCTTATCTAAAACTAACCTCAACCCAAACCTCATACCCTAACCATACCCTTAACCCAAACCCTTACTCTAACTCTAACTTTAACGCTAAACCTAAAACCTCTCCTGATACATATACCAAATGATAATATAAGGCTCACATAACCCTTTGTCATTGGATATACGTATTATGATTGGAGTAAAATACCCGGTAAAATATCGCATTTAGAAATTTTTCATTCGATTTTTTTTTTCGCAACTTCCCGCCCGGAGAGATTAATATTAAACACAGCTGTTGATCTTTATTTTTTATCGATGCTTAAAAAAAATCATTTGACGACTTATCTATCCGTTTCATTTTCTTATCTCTCATAAACAGGTGTTCGCATCAACTAACCATAGACTCAAATATGCTGGCATTACGCGGATCAAAGGAAATAATATACAGAGTGGCCCAGAAAGAATACTACACCTGCGATCGCTTATTTCTTCATCATCATCTGCAATATGTCATTGGTTTTTGTTTCAGCGTTAAGAACATTTTTCCAACAATATCATACCGTGATCATTGATTTTGAGTAATTTGTTTGGATCCTGAGGCCATTTTTCCGAGGCGATGTCGTTTCCCAAATTTGCCAATTTTTCATCAGTGGCGGTCATACGAACACCGAGATATTCTCGCGTCTTAGCGTGCCATAGCAGACAAACCGCGATGACAATGGAGATGTAGCTCACGTCGTCTTCCTTGTCAAAGCGAGGGCATTGACATTCCTGCCCTTTGTCTCGGCGGAGCTTATTCTGTGGCACACTGTAACGTGAGAATATTTCGGTGTTCTGATGATCGCTGGAGTTTAACAAATAGCAAATTTAGGAAATCACATTGCCTCAGAAGAATAGCCGTAAGATCCAAACTCCTCAATCAAAATTAATGATCATGGTATCATTTTGTTGGAAAAAGAATGTTCTAACCCATGAAATAATCACCAAAGACATCTTGAATATGATTTTGAAGAAATTAACGATCGCATGTGTAGCATTCTTTCTGGGCCACGCTGTATATGCGATTTATGATTTCGGTGCTGACCACTACACACTCCGCGACACTCACGCATTGTTGCGTTCCACAAAGTAGCAGTGCAGTCCTACAGGCTCAATGAACATAATTCCAATCATGTCTCGCATATTAATATTTCAGTCTGTCTTTAATTTGTCCAACTTGAACCTTTTCTTCTTCTTGTTTTTTTTTTTTGGGGGGGGGTAGCACTTGGTCCAAGTACTCGTTCCACCCAGAAGTATCAAAAGGTGTCCGCGCATGGACTGAAGAGCTGTTCCAATAATGTATCTTGTATGTTTGCATAACGTATTGTTTCAGTATTATTTTCCTCTGCATTTTCACCTTAAAATTTAAAATAAATGAATGAAAATGAAGATAATGAATGTACCATGCAGTGATATATTGTGGTTAAATTAAATATCATGCAACATGAGATTGTCTGCGTAAATGTGTTTTGTTGGGTCAATGTTTTTTCTTAAGAAGAAAAATGGACAACGTACTCATTTACTGCATTATATTTGAGCGTAATCTAAAGTGGTAAATCGTGTGATGGAAGATACTTTCAATGATCAAAAGCTAATCAGGCTTTGTAAGACCTTACCGAGAAGCAGAACAAAATATTTTCATGTTACAAATTTTTAAGTTCAGTCATATATACCACACAAAACATGAACTATTTTGCAACGTTTCACGTTTCCCACTCATATACACACACATAGCCTACACACACACACACACACACACACACACACACACACACACACACACACACACACACACACACACACACACACACACCACACACACACACACACAACACACACACAGACACACACACACACATACGCACCCACAAACACACAGAACACACACACACACGTGCGCGCAAAATCACACACTTACAGTATATATATACATACATACATACATACATACATACATACACACACATGAAAATACATACAAAAGTAAGCTTACACACATATACAAACACACACACACATATACATACACACACAAACATACATACACATACACGCACATATACACACAAACACACACGCGCGCAAACGCATACACAACACACATACAGAAACCAGACATTATGTCCTCTCTTTGCACCAAATTTTCTGTGATTTTTCTCCAAACACGAAAATCTAAAAGCAATACCTTGCTGATATGATGAGTCATTTAGTGAAACATCAATAAGTCATTAACCCGAGTAAAGATTTTTGCTTTCAGTGTGTTTTTATTAGAATAATTCGAATTGGATTTACGTACAAATATACATTTCTTTACGCCAATTAAGACAATCACATTTAAATGACGGAACTACATAAAGATTAATAACACTAAATTTGCTACTGTACAAACTGGACGTAAACTTATGGGCAATAACAGAAACTTGCTCAAAAAACTTAACATTGGGCTCAAAAAGGTCATTGACCCCTGCCGATGACCTTTGACCTTTTGATGACCTTTAACTCCTATGAGACATCTACCACCCAGGTTTGGTCACAATTGGGCGAATGGGGGCAATGTTATGGGCCATAATAGAAACTTGCTAAAAAAAAAATAACTTTGGGCTCAGAAATGTCGTTGACCCCTGCTGGTGACCTTTGACTTTGTAGTTACCTTCACATACTTCTAACTTTGAAAGTCTGTATGATCAATCTTTCATCCAAGTTAAATTTAAATTGCAGCATTTAGCGCAGAGCTAATCAAGTTTTTGTAAGCGTGACGGACGGAGGGACGGACGGACGGACGGACAGACGGCAAAGTGGACCCCCAGTCTCCCTCCACCTCGGTGGGCCCGACAAAACGAGTCGAGCATTAATGAACAATGACATTTTCAGCAACTTTTGCGGTATACAGTTGTAACTTTCACGCATGTTAAAAAAGTATTGTGTACTGTTAAAGACAAAATATACCGTTGTAAAAAACACAACAAGCGATATTTCTATTTAAATATTAACATTTCACAAAAACAAGAGTCAATATTGTAAAGTTATATACATGTACGATACATGTATTTCTAAACAATAGATTTCAGCAAATCTCATAGAAAATGTGTATGCTTTTTCTATTTCACAAAACAGCTCACAAAGTCTCAAATTTGTAGGAAAACATCAAATGTAATCCTACTATTTAGTGGAGGCTATCCTTCTGTTTTGTATAAAAAAAATGTTAATTTGTTTTACTATCATAATTTCTACATTATTAGCAGTTAGTCAAGGAGTATAATTTGCGGGGGAAAATTGCGCCATGGACATGTTTTTGCTTTCATGCACTTTAAAAATACTAAACGCCTTTATAAACACTTCTCTGTAACACTTTATAAACAGTTGAACACGATTATCTGAAAATCATAAACACTGTTAGTTAGAAATTCTGTGTATCTCCTATATGATATCAAAAGTTCGTGTTTATTTCTGGAACCCTTCATAAACACTTGAATTTGTTTCATAAATACATTTAAGTGTTTAGGCGTTCATACAAATGTTTGTTGACCCGTTTATGATTTTGAACGCCTAAACACTTAAATGTGTTTATGATTTAACGTGTTCAAGTGTTTATGAAGTGTTACAGAAAAGTTTTTATGAAAGTTCTGAGTATTTTTACAGTGTGAATATGTCAGTTTATGAGATACGAAGTTTTATCATCCCAACAAAGACCAGCATTTTTATCTTCCCGTACAATTTCTCCAAATTCGTCGGTGAAGAACCAGAAGGTTCAAGGGCTGTAACTCAATACACATCGACAAACAGAAGGGCGCTATAAACGCCATTAACTTTGAACATGTAATAGCGTCCGTTTGGTTCTCAACGGGTACTGAATTAACGCCCTTCTGGCTCTAAGAATAGACAGTAGTTTTATTCCTGTACGGTCAGACATGACTGGTAGGTCGGTATCATGTATTTGATATTCACGAAGGCCTCGACACCTCCGTTCCGTTCGAGGACTTCCAGTGTGTCCTGTATCATGTCCCCGACGTTCGCGCCTTTCTGCTGACCGTACTCGATCCCGTCACCGGAGTTATCTGAAAGTGTTAAGAGGGTATACACAAACAGGTGCATTGTTAAAAACTAGGTGTTGGATTTAACACCGTGTGTTGCCCTTTATAGATGCGAGATAGGGTTGAGAATAGGCTGTTGAGTTATTCAGCGAGTGCCGTGGATACACCTCTTGGTGGTCCGCTGTACGTTTCGAGGAAGAAGAGCAGGAGGCACAGTGAGCAAACAGAGGAGGAGAAGGTGGCAGGAAAAGAGGGAGATAGTAGGAAGCGAGCAGGAAATCGTTAGAGCGAGGAGAAAGAAAGGCAAGAGGAGCAAATGCAGAAGGAACATATCAGCAGGAAAGGGAAAAGCAGAAGCAGGAGGCACAGGCAGGATGGAGCAGATAAAGGAAGTAGCAGAAACAATAGGAAAAGGAGTCAGGAATCATAGCAGGATCAGGACAGGAAGAGGAGGAGCAGGAGCGTGAGAAGGAGCAGGAAGAGGAGCAGAAGGAAGATTGGAAAGGAAGAGGATATAAGCGCCTTACCATCCAGAAACAAAATCGCCAGACGTGGACTGATAACATGAGTTATAAGATGAGTAACTTCACATTAGATCTACAGATTAGTTTAGCAAAATTACATAAAAAAGATGTGTACCTTGACATGATATTCTTCTACAGCAATGTACTGTCAATAAGCATTGAAACATCAGATGATGCGAGTAGAGGATCAGGGAAAAGGAGAAAACTTTGGCATCTCTTTAAATATAATATTACAATCTCATGTAAAATAGTTGGGAAATAACGTTCCTTCTACAGAGACTCCAACTCGCAGTTTTCGGCGGAGAGATCTCACAGCTTATGTAGTCGGTTTTCAGCAAAATCGAACCGCCTCAAAAGAAAAATCCACTTGAGTTGAATTTCTACTAGTGCGGCCCTATGATGTGTATTACTCCTTTCTCATCCGCCAACCACTCTTTTTGAAAAGAAAATAATCTGAATCAGATGGTATTTAGACCGCGATTTAGTTGTTGTTATTAAGTAAAAAAAATAAGCGCTCAAAGATCACAAATTCAAAGCAACAAGAGAGCTTCATAAAACTCTAAAAATGCGCTCTGAACGGCCGCAAGGATTCATGCTTTATTACGCCGGTGATGTGGAACCTATGGCGCACATTAAGTCCGAGTCTCCCGTTTTGCTAGGGGTCTTCGGTGTGCGAACACCCGTTAAGGGGTGTTGGGGTTGGAGCATACATGCTCTACAACCTGCGCTTCATGTTTTTTGAAACTACAAACACTATACTAGCGTCTACAAAACTTACAATCGAACTGTCGAAAGATTAAATGGAAGCACGGGTAGAAATCTGCAGTTATACGTGAACGAGGCTTCAGCCGCACAGAATTCGCTGAAGTGGCTAGCGTGCTGGAGGGCCATTTTTCAACCGTGCTGCAAAGATGACTGTCGCTATCTCGATATTACAGTGATAAAAAAAGCAATCTATGGAAATAATAAAAAATGCAAGTTTACAAATCAGATGAATTTTCTAATTGTAGTTCTATTCAACATGTTCAGCCATGATATCATAATATACTTACTATAGACCTTCCAACAACAAAATAAGTCATATTATGAAAAAAAAATAATAATAAAACATTGATTAGCCATTCATCTAACTTCTTCGCATGTTATTCATAAAGATAAAACAGAAAATACTGACTTTGGAAACATATTTGCAAATACAGACAGACAATATAAATCATTAGTGCACAAATCATTGTGATAAACTACACACTACCACACGAGTATTCTAGACCTATTTCATATGTTTATGACGGCACTAAGAAAGTGAATAAGCAAATTACTGACTGAACAATACAAGTTTTATACATTTAATTATTCCATAACAGGGTGTCGATCTGGGACTAGGGCAGAGAGAGTGGCCTCCATCGAAAATATTTGGGGCAAACTATCGCTTTTGCACAAAAGATATAATGACAAAAAGAAGAATTAAGAAGAGAGAAAAAGAATAAGGGGGAGAGGAAGAAGAATATAAAATAAGATAAAAAAGATAAGCTATCTGAAACCCCAAATAAATTACCAAGTTTAAACACAGAAATAGCAAGGTCAGTTAAAAAGAAAAACGTGCCTAATCACGTGGAAGGCATTCATACAAAACCACTCAAAAGTAATATAATAACACTTTTATCTAATACATACAACATTTTTCTAAATGTGCCGCGGCCAAATTTTAGCGCAGTTGAATTTTTTACGCGGAGCCGGAAGATTTTTTTACATGTTTTCTTATGTTTGCCCCTCTCTCCTCCCCTGAATATACTCCGGATCCGAAGCCACTGTTATTTTAGAATTCAAGTAGAACCTTCCACGGGTGGTAGCTGTCTCCTTCGTACAGTCCTCGATTCAAGGCCCCTTGTTTAACGCCACAGATACCGAACCCACATTTTCAACTACTGAACAATAATTTATCGAGATTACCTTTGCATAAAGGAAGATAAGTTGTGACACCACGAGGGCAGGGACTTCCCGTCGCATGTTCCAATGCACCGTCCCCGGATGCTGGATGCGAAGAAGTCGTAGGGATGTGTCGGTCTCTTCGAGTCATCGAAGAAGGGAGTGGAGAGAAGTGATGGGAGTCAAGCTTCTCGATTTCTACTAACAGACGACGTGATGATATTAACTTTATTAAGATCATGAAGACCGATGAATGATAATGAATAGAAAGGAGAAGAAGAATGTTAATGGTCTATGGTTGTGGCTGCAATGAGATGATGGATGGTTGAAGAATAGAAAGATATTATCAATCATCAGAGTCATGAAACTATCAAGTCATACAACTGACAAAGACAATGAAGACTGATATACGAGATGAAGAGCGACGACTAAAAATATATTCTGGAATGATAAAATTGTGTGAACCAAGGGAGGACTATTCGTACCGCCATGTTCATTCAGTCCGATGCCTCGAGGTGGTGAAAGGAAGTCAATAGGGAATTTCGTCTCATCAGGAGTCCATCGAAGAAGAGTGAGGGAAAATGCATGGTAAGGTACAAAATATACAGATTCTCGATCCTACTGCAAGTGAAAGTGAATGGTATTAAGCTAAACGATCGAACATCAACAACGAAATCAATGATTGTATAACGTTAACTCATAAGGTTGACACCGGTGAAAATATATCGTGTCTGTGAGTAAAATAGATATAGGTATGCTGCTTGTAATTGTGAGATAAATAAAGACACCTATTTTTGCGAAGCACTGCAGAGAAAGTGACGAATGCTGAGTATAAATGAATTGATGATGGTAAGTATGTATTTATGATGATGCCGAAAACGGCTCGTGGTGTAGGTTGGTACTAAGAGAAAAAATGGACGATAAGTCAACTGTGGGTTGGAGTGATGACGAATGACATGATGTGATGATGTGATGTTAATAGGACCGGGTCGCTTCCACCGGCCTGCTTACGCACTAAGCCGCGTCAGAAAAGCGTCGAAAAGGCCCATTTTCCAGCTCACGAGTCGTCGACGTCTTCTGGGAAAGGTACTTTCAACTCAATAGAATAGCAATCGCGCTTAGGGTAGCCTTTCTCACAATTCATGCCATTTAGGGTTACTAATTTAGTTTGTAGATTACGAGCCATTTAGGTGGCAAATTGAGTAATCTATTTAAATCTCAAAAAAACGTTCTTTTTTAATAAGAAAATTAAGAATGAATTATGATTGAAATTTTTCGGCTCACTAGGATATTGAAATAGTGATTTCCAGTCATGCCCACCTTAGGGTATCAGAATGTGAAATTATGGAGTCAAGCCTTTTTAGGGTAGCTTTCTCATGCATATAGCCTTATAGGAGTCACAAATTATGGTAATTTAAGGGTTGCGCCCGTTAGGGTCATTTCTCGAGATTGTATGGACACGGGTTGGATAGCAGCCGTCTGGAGAGGACCCCGGTAGTTGATGTTGATGAATGAATATATGATGGTTATGGTGTGGTGATATGATGATGATGAGATTATGATGATATAGATGAGTAGTGTGGTAGGTGTAAGATAATTGAGATGGTGATTGATCCGATGATGGTGTAGGTGATGGTGATGGTGTGTAAATGGATGATGAACCGATAATGACGGCGGTGATAATGATACTAGATGGATAATGATATGATGATAAGTGTAATGATGATATGATTTGCTACATATCTACTAAAACTGCTACTACGTTATCTACTCACTATTATAATTATAATATATAATAATAAAATAAAATAAATCAAAATAAGTAATAATATAATAATAATAATAATAATAATAATAATAATAATAATACATGTAATGAATAAAACTAAATTATCACTCAAATGACTTTGATATAAATCATTTCATTAATATTATACATAACGTACAGCGAAGCGACTCAAAAATTTTGTCTGCAGGAACTGGCTAGGATTTTCTGACGAATTGTTTGATGGCAGAATTTGCTTTTGTTGATGTAAATGAATAATCAATCAGCTGGATCACTTCCGCACCGACACCAAAAAAAAAACTTTACAAAACACAGAATATCGAGTTTTAATTACATGATTACATGGGTTAAGTATTGAAAGGAGTGAATGGAATAATTGTCTGATCGAATAAATTTACGAAGCTATTACAGAATCAGTTACGAGCTGTTCCCCCGAGCCCGTCAGTTCACGGTAGCGTAATCGCGAAGCTGCAACTGAGCGCGGGATCATAAGAGTTTACGGAAAAATATGTGAGTCGTTTCGCGGCCCTGACTCGTGCGAGAGACAGCTTTACGTTCCTGTGATGACTGGCGTTGTGCAGCGGAATGAGATCGCGTCGTTTTGATGTTTTGGAAGCAAGGAGCGTCATATGTAAGACTATAGTTTAATAGATAAAAAGTATTAAGAGTAACGCTTGTATAGGTTGCCTTTAATATTAACGGAGGGAATGCACATGATATAGACGTCTGTCCACATTATTTCAAATCAATAACCTGGCTCACGAAAGCGCGTGATCTGTCGACAGCAAAGCGTCGCTGCGCTTATGAATTTACTGCTGTCAACTGCGCATAACATATCATCTGCGTGCTTCCAGTATTCTAATCGCCACTGAAACATATTTTAGCGAAAATAACTGATCTTGTAACAATTAATGCGATCTTGGTAAAATCCGTTTCATATATTAATAAATACAACTTATCATATTTTCAGAAATTGCAATACACGAATAGGAAAGAACACATCGCGCTGCGCTTGGAATTTGGCGTTGTGCACGGCGCAATAGATTGATCTGCATGCGCAGAAACGCAACTGCAAGTGAAAACAGCATGAGAGTATGGTAATGATAAACGAGCTTGTTGGTAATATTTAATTTATCTTTCAGTTCAACAACTTAATCAAACGAGTAAATACGATTATTATTTCGAAATTGCAAAAATGGGCCTGCAAGGAATGAACGGCAACCCTTCCCACTTGGTGTGTTAAAATAAAGACTTACAAGATAAAAATGGAGAGAGTCGAGATCAGGGTGGCGTTTTCATAACTAAAGTTATTTTATAGCGACCGGTGTCTTGCTAAGGGCCCTAAAGCCAAAATTAAAACTCGGCTATAAACATATAACGATAACATATACAAATATAGTACTAATTATTAATGGAATACAGTCTAATTTGCGCACCAAATGTTGAAAATTTTCATACATTCCGCTACCCATCGAAAAATGATCGACGAAACCTGGTCATAGTCACCAGCCACCACCACACAACAACACACACCAAATCAAAAAAAAACACACTCCTACACAAAGGACCACACACACCAAGACAAAACAACACAGATGAATCACACACACACACACAGCACATAAAAATAACCACGCACACGCACGCACAAGACGCAACCAGACACACGAAACACAAACACACAAAACCAATACATTAACAGAATCACAACACACACAACACAACACATCACACACACACAATAAAGAACACAAGAGACAAACCACACAACACACACAGCACACACACAGTATCACAAACAAACTCTTGCTCCGAATGAACCTGAATACTGGCTATACAGATAAAGAGACGAAATAAGTAAACGGTAAAAGGAATGGATAAGGATACTGTAAAAAAAAAATCTTTGTTCCTGAATATTGGCTTACATTTTGGCGTTTGAAATGTTTGTGTTGATTGTTTTTGTTATTGTTGTTTGTCGTTTTTATGATTTTTTATAACAAGCAAAAAACACACAAAAACCTAATTTTGTTTTGCCGTTAAAGGATGAGGAATCAAAAATTCTGTATGTCATCTCATTACCCCGCAAGCCGCGTGTCCATGACTTCTGCTCAAGTTAGAGTCCGGAAAGCGTCCTACAATTATAACGCGTCATGAAATAGTCTAATTTTGGTTAAGATTAAATTTGACATAAGTGGGTCGGTATATTCTCATGCATAAGCTAAATCGCCAGAATCTCAGGAGGCGAGTACAGCTTTTCCAAATTAATATTAAAATAAGTGTAGCGGCCAACGCTTAAAAGTGCTCTAAGTATTCGAGTAAGAGAAAAACCTCGCCCACGTAGAACAAAACACAACTAGTTTATCAAATATACGGATAATATTAAATGGATTTACGAAAATGATGGTTGTGGTAAAAAAAATTGGTGCAGGAGTGTTTTTTGACATGAAAAACCAAACGCATTTTATGGGGTACAAAATCATGATTCTATTTAATATATGCAAACTGACATAATCTTGATGTGAGGTAAGCAAATTATTTGCGATAAATCTAAATTCCACATTGCCTTAATAACATCGTCGTGGAATTTGTAATCGTAACAATAGGTGTAATTAAAGGGGTGTTTTTTGGGGGAAAATTGATTTGTTGGCCTAAAAATGAAGAAAAAGTGATTGTCGTGTACAAAAATAACCGCGCACCAAAACCACCCAGATTTTTGGTTTTATGTATAAAATTAAGTAATTCATGAAAAAACTGTGGGCATAATTTGTAAATAGTTGGTAGCGGTTTAAGCACAAAAATGTAAACCGGAGTAATTTTTTCCCACAGTAAAATGCATTAAGTCAAAAAATTGAGAAACTTCATAACATTTTCCCAATCTTTAAAATTTTGTATATTCTTGGTAACTTGGTTATTATATCATAAGATATACATTTTAGACCGAAAATGGTGGTTTGTTGTCAACAATTTCGTGAGGGTGTTTGGCCAAAAAGAACCACATTTATGGACACAAAAATTATGATTTTCTATTATCAAATACAAAACTGAACAATTTGCTGTAAATGGCACTTATGTTGTGATAATCTAAGCTAACGAACCATTCTTAATATGTCTGAGGAGTCGGAGTGAGTAGTTATTGTGTAAACAACAAATAAAAGGTATTTAGGCCCAGCGAAAATCCTTATTGGCTGAAAATAAGAAAAAAATTGATTTGTCTTTAAAAAAGGGTCATCCGAGATTAGTTTACGCGTAGCGTATATTTGTATGATCCGATAGTTTGACTATGGGCACATTTCTAACTGATTTGGCAACCGATTTAAAAGTAAGAGTAATCCGGGGTTCTTATTATCAAAACAAGGCAATTGTCGAAAAAATTGAGAAATCGGAAATAAAACATCCTTTTGCCCATATCGAAGATATTTAGCAAGCTATTCTGTTATTTCAAAATTTATTGACTACATAAGTGTTCACAAATATAATCGAGACTCAACTATAACCAGATAAACGGAAACGTGGCCTGAAAATAGAATTATTACTCTAAAATTAAACATGGATCTCACATTTGCAACATCTCGCAGACGATTAGGAAAGATATGCCCTTTCCTTAGCCTATGATGAAGGCATGTGTGGAAACTGAAGTCCAGGTAATTAATATTCAAAAGCGAAAGAAAAATAGTGCGTTTAGTGTACGATTCTATGGAATTTTTCCTTGTGAGAAAAATCTCAAGCATCAATTGTTCTAACGGTTCACATAAATCGCACCACTAAAGCTGAGTTTCAGCTCTATATTTAAGATCACAAGTGTAATTTCTTCTAAGGCAAATGCTTTTGTATTAACAATGTGGTTAGGCATGCAAAAGAATCCCTGACTCGAAGCCAATATGTGTTGGTAAAATTTACATTTAGTGGTAATTCATTGTTTCTGTTTAGCGACAAATTTGTTCGTTGTTGAACGCTCACATCATCATATTTTTAAGTCACTGTTAGTC
>JZLH01S0616715.1:0-34412 GCA_001188425.1 Eucidaris tribuloides
CAAACTCATTGCGGCTACTAGTGTCGTTCTAAAGCAGTAATTAGTCAATATGATGTTGGTGGTATGCTCCGTTTTGACTGGCCTGGTGCTGAACAGCAGGGTATGAATGGACTTCTAAACATTTTTGAAAGATCAAGTATCTATTCAATTAACTGCTCTTTTGTGTTACCGATGCATCGGGCTTATTTTCAAATGTGAAGTATCTATTTTGGAACGAAGAAGAAAATTAACGCATTTTAACTGAAATGCTTCAATACAAGGATATCCTGAATGTCCAAATATGGCTGTTTGATTCTTGTAGTAATGGCAATCCAGACCTAATATGTATATTTTATTGATCAGGTGAAACACCAGCTGAATGTTCGATGGCATTGATAGAGTCGCCTCTGCTGCCTTCATCGGGAAGTGGATGGAATCTTAATGCTGTTGCATTCTCCCAGTTCATCTGAAAGTAAAAGCCACTATCCATGTCAAGTAAGTAAACCAAGTCACAATATTCGTGCACGTCATGTGTATACAGATTTGTTTCTGTTTTTTTTAGCCACCATGTGTACGCCCTGAAGAAAGCCTGATTTTTTGATATGACAGAGGCACAACGAATAAATCACTTAGCAAGTAGATTTATTTTTGCATCGCATCATCTACCTTTAAGTTTTTCATTTACAAAGGATGGATGACGTTGATATAGTTGATATTGGATTCACCAAAGGAAGTGTGAAAGGTATTTTAATCATTTGAAAAAATATTTTTATTCTCATCCCCGCCTTGTTTGCCATAAATGCATGCACGAGGGACTCGTTCATGTGATAGTGGGGTCATTACACCATGAATAATGCAAAAACGGCACTCATTATAATGCAACTTAATTCAAGTACATAATAAAATTATGAATGCAACAGTGAGATGATTTTAATTTTGGAACTGGTAAGTCAAGCCAATGTGCCTTCCCACATTTCAAATTTTCCTACTTCCGCTGAATGTCTAACAAGAACCACTGACTGACAGTGCATACACAAGGTGTAAAGTGAAATCTTGGAACTGGACACACAGAGTGGCAGAAGAGCATAACCCATAGACTCTGAATGTAAGTCAAACAGCTTTGTCGTTAAAATTGGAGGGAAGTAAAGTCTGATTGGTGCATGGCAAATTGAAATTAGGAAAAAAATACACGCTACACTCACGACACAAAAAAATATACTAGGTGATAAATATTTAGTTTACAACCTTTGTCTAACTGGCTCTCAATACTATCTGCATTTTAGGTACATATTGAAAGAAAGTAACAACATGGATAGAAATGCCAGAGCAGGAGATATGATTGCTACTCTATCTCCCACAGTATCCAATGAAATGACCTCTATGTTGGAAGAGTGTGTGTGACTGAATGATGGAGCAGCTAGAATGAGTGGTTCACTGGCACAATCACATCTCAGTAGAACTACAACAGGAAGAAGTGATGAAAACATCCTGGATGGAAAACAGTTTCTAGCTCAGCATTTTTTTTAACATTTTCCTTTCAATCATAACTCGAACTGGTGGTTTGTCTGGAGAATGTCGCAGGTGGCAACTGCGGAGAACTCCCAGATGGATACCTGTCATAGATATTAACATCTTTTTTTTTTTTTTTTACTGGGGGGGGGGCGGTTCAAAATGAACGGCTCCCCGAGGCCAGAATTTCACGACCATTCGCGCGAAATTTTGACCTCAACGCTATCGTGACTTTTAACTTTGAAGTTTTGCCATCTTTTTAAAATCATTTTCACGAAATCAGACATTACTGTAACTGGGTTACACATTGTGGCGAATATATGCATGCCAGCCTGAAACTGTAAAAAAATCGATTTTGTGTACAAATCAATGCAAATTGAGTTTTATTCACTTAATTCATTTTATTAATATGGCTACTTAATTTTATGTGTCTGCATCAATTTATTCTCAGCATAATTATGCGTTCAAAAAGTATCTGGTGTGAACATTGTTGCCGAAATAAACACTCAAACAAAGGTCGAAAAATTAAATAGGAATTGAAATAACAAACAAAAAGACAGAAAGAAATAATTACAAATTTGTCAATTTTTTGCTTAATGAAAGTTAGAAAATGTCAGAAAGATTTTTACCTAAAATTTGTCATTCTAGGTGGGAGCCGTTTTTAAAGACAGTTAATTATAAAAACCAAATGTAATTTTCTGCATAAATTTGCATCATTGATTATATAAAGCAGTAATTATTGATTTTTGGAAGACCTAAATATAGTTCAGTACCTCTAAATATACAAAGTTCAGCTTGAGTCCTACATCTGCACTCATGCTGCAATGCAATTTCAAAACCGATTGCGCGATCGTGAGGCCCGATTATCTTGAAGGGGGGGGGGGGTCAAATTTCTCCCAACTTCTACCCACTTTCCTCTCGCATAAAACCTGGTATAAAAAACCAGTTAGAATAGGGTTAAAGGAAGATGGAACCCGCACGATAAACTGAAATTCAATATAATGTAACATTTTGTGATCTTATTTTTACATGTTTTTATAGGCGGAATAAAGCAAGATCATGGTACAACACCGCACAACACCTGAATGGGGATATTCTCAGTTTTTTCTCTTGCCCATCTCGCTCTTCAATTGGGGGGGATTCTCACCCACCAATCAGGAACGTGCATGGCTTGGGCCTGCGACCCAATGTGACTAAACTTAAAATGTTGTATCAACTTTGAATTACTTAAGAAGAAATGATCCATTAATGTACTGTGAAGTCAGAACCTAGATTAAGTTTGCATGAGCAAGCCACATTCTTAGAGATTTGTTATGATGCTTCAGATTTAAATGTGTATCAGCTATGTAATGACTCTTGAAAAGATCTAAACTTGTCTGGAAATTAGACCTTGTTTGAATGGAATTGATCAAATCACGTTCTATACACAATTTAAAACGGCCTGTTAAATTTTATAGCATGGGGGAACCTGTTTTACTATGTGAACTGAATACTGAAGGATTGCTTAAAACTTACAACTGTTTAACAGGCAATATTAAATGTTTTAAGTATTTATTTTTCTAAAGAATTGTACATGCCGTTTCATATTTTATAACACTTGTTTACAGTTTAAACAACTCCTAAGTCAGGTTCATTATAGTAAACAGCGTTTATAAAAGCAATAACACTGCCCGCGTTTTTACTGGTAGTAGTGTTGATATCGATGCTTCATACATATCAAATTTTAAAGTATTTCACTTTGTATTAGCACTTTGATCTGAATTCAAACTTATGTCTGGAAGTTCAGACTAGTATTAATGCATGATCAAGCCACTTTTTCCTATTGTACTGTTAAGCTTGATTCAAATTGTAATTTTAAATATGTATCACTGTGTAAGTTGTATTATTTTGAAGGATACAAAATATGTCTGAAAGTTAGACTATTTTGATGGCTGAACAACTAATATTCTGTCATGTTCTTATAGAATTGTTAAGATGCTTCATACAAATTGAATTTTGGAACGAGTATTACTTTGAGAAGATCCAAATTATGTCTGGAAGGTCAGACCTAGTTAGATACATGTGTCAAGTCAGCGTTTTATTAATGTTATGTTCTTCATAAAAAAAAAAAATCAGTTTTCAATCGTGTATCATTTTGTATACTAGTATTACTTTGAAGGATCCAAAAATACTGTCTGGAAGTCGGATACAATTTTCAAACATTAAATTCACGTCACATTTCTTAATGGGCACTTGATGCTTCATACAAAAATGAATTTTGAATGTGATTCACTTTGTAATATATTACTTTGGAAGAAGGATCCAAAATTAAAAGTCAAACTTATTTTCATTCATTCATTAGGGTTCATTCTATAGCTTGTTTTGGATGCTTCATACAACGAACAAATCTTGGTGATTCACTCTTCAATTAAAGGGATATAAGAAACCGCAACAAATGTTCGCCTATCGCCCACTTATAATTATGATCGCCGCTTTATTATATTTAGGGGGGGGGGGGGGGGGGGGGGGGGGGGGGGGGGGTTCTCTTTTTTGTACTTAGTTTGATACTTCAGAGTGAAAGAACATCTGCTTTGAATTGTATTTGAATTGAATAAAATTTTGATGTTCAAGAATGCAAACAGTTCTGTTCAGAGTCTTTATTTACTAATGTTTTTGTACAATGGGCAAACTCTGGCGTGTTGCATTACTCAACACTGGGTATAGTGTTCCATTAACACGCCTTGAAGTGTTAGAAACACCAAATAACATATGGTCAAATTATACACCACAAGATGTCAATTATCACACCAATTTTAGTGTTAAATAGTTTAACACCAAAGACCGGTGTGAATAAGCACCACTGGTGCGGTCCTCTCAGGACACCACATCAGTGTTTAATCAACCACTACCCGCAGTGTTACTTTTAACCATTGTAGTGTCATTTAATCAACACCTTATAGGTGTTAAAAAATTGACCCCACAAAGTCTGCGTGTTAATCAACACGCAGCTGGTGCGGCATCCTCTCAGAACAGCGACATTCGGTGTAAATCGAGATACTGCAGTGTACCTGTTTACACCATTTTTGAGTGTCTATTTAATCACACATTATGGGTGTTAAAAACCTTGACACCAAAGGCCCGGTGTTAATCAATTTCACCTCGCTCCCGCTGGTGCGGTCCTCTCAGAACACCGCGTCGGTGTTAAAATCAACACTTATAGTGTTACTTTCAACACCACTCTTTTTGCAGTGTAGGCGAAAATATCTAGTGTAAATACTAAAATTTCAAAATCATACCCGGCTGCATGTTTAAGGATTTTTTTCCCCATAAACCATACCCATGTTTAAAGGCAAGGTTCACCCTGACAACAAGTTGGTTTGAGTAAAAGCAGAACAATGAAAGAAACATATTAATGAAAGTTTGGCGAAAATCCACCAAAGAATAACAGAGTTATGAGGTTTTAAAGTTTTAAACTTGTGACGTCACATGCGAGCAGCTCCCAATATGTCATGTAATATAAATTCCATAAATTGCCATTTTTTAATAGTTCATGACAATTGAATGGGTTTTTTTTTTCATAGAAGCATGTATGAAATAATGTTTCTGATAATATATTGAATGCACAGGTAAAATCATTTTCAAATTTCTGAGAAAACAGCACTTTTATGGAATTTATATCACATGATATATTGGGAGCTGCTCGCATGTTACGTCATAAATTTCAAACTTTGAAACCTCATAACTCTTTTATTCTTTGGTGGATTTTTATCAAACTTTCATTAATATGTTACTCTCATTGTTCTGCTTTTATTCAAACCAACTTAATGTCGGGGTGAACCTTGCCTTTAAGGATTTTTTGCAAAAAAGTCACCTATTAGAGCGGCACACACCCGTTTACTTTACGAGGCAAGTACCCCCCCCCCCCACTCCGGTAAATGTGCACCTTAACTTTTCTCGTTTGCTTGGCTAGCTTCTTTTCTTCGTCCATATTGTAACAGGGTTTTCCTGATCCAAATGGTGATAGAGTTTCTAAAGTTCGAACTTTTTGTAAATTATGTATTTTGACTTGAAGTCTAATCGACTGTCATATACTCCTACAAGTATTATCTCTCCAATCCGTGTACAGTTTCCATCAAATTATAATTTGTATAGGCCTACATTCACTTTTCCAAACATCTTCAACGTTGTCTTATCTGTGTTTATTTACGAGATCTGTATGCCTGGGTCGTCTAATAAATATTTCAATTACTATAATCCAAAAGGCCTTTTACACACAAATCATATTTCTTGATTTTGTGACCTAAACTTTTAATTTTATGTCAAACGTTGTAATATATCCATGTCGGAATTATCCCACGTACTCCGGCATTACATTACCAATGCCCATAATCATTAATATTTTTTTTCTCTTCATACCAATTAGGGTTAAAAAACGTTCCATGGACTTTATACAAAATGTCTTTTTCAAATAATAACTTATATCAAAATCATTTTGCTTTGATGAAATATTTCTAGTATTTAAAATGGTAGAATTCGTCAATTCATCCATATTACTACATTACCTATCTTCACAAACCTTACAAACTTTCAAATAAAATGGTGGAATTTTCAATTTCATTTTCGAAACTTTATAATGACACAAAAATATAAATTTTCTTCCCACTGATCTGCAACAATAAAAACAAAATCCAATCCATATCTTTTTACCATACAGTAAACGTTTCAATCATTATATCCATTGAGCTTTAACACTAAATCTAAGTCGTGTTCATTTCATATTCTCCGTTCTTATCATCAATGAAACATATTCGCGCTTTAATTTATTTTCATAGACTAACGTTAGAATATTTTTTTTCAACACCGCCACTTTGGAACAAAAGTTACTACAGAGATTAAGCGTAGGTCTAACGTTACAGCTATTGCGTAGCCAAAGGGGGGGGGGGGGGGGCAGGGGGGGGGGGGCAGGTTGCCCCCCCCCCCCCAATAATGCTTTTCGGCAATTTTGTTCGGTACACGAAGGACTCGTCGTACATGGCGGGCAGACAAAAAATGATTTTATACCGACGAAAATATCTATAAACGCGACAAAAATATTGAAAGAAAATTACATTTTTCAAATATAAATTATCATTTTTTTTTTTTCAGCACTCGCCGCATCCACTTCGCGTCGGCATATGTTTTCTTCATGTCAGGTGTTTTTCGGTAACCAGGCAACCCCGTTGTCATGAATACTATGATATGAATTTGAACGTTAGCCGTATAGTACAGTCAAACTTGACGTCAAGTGTATAAGTAACAGACAATCGTTCAATCAACCGACCGCGAAATCATGTTGTAGACAAATGTTTAAGGCCCTACAACATTAAAACTGCTTTGAAAAGATTCAACATTCAGCAACGTGTACATTTTAAGAAAATCTGTGGAAAAAAAGAAAAGAAGTCTATTTGATACCGGGGCACACTTGCTACACCATGTTGAAGTTGGATGGAAATATTTTGGCCCTCGGCCCCGTTCCTCGTTCAGCGCGGCAGCCAAATAAAAGCCACAATTGCGCTTTAATTGTGCTCAGCACGTTCCTATTCTCATAGACTTCAAAAAAATGTTCTTTCCGCAAGCATGTTGAATAACAAATTTGTTGCAAATGATTATACTTGTGTGTTCCTATTAAATTACAGGTACTGCTGAGTGCTGATATAAAATAATATCAGAACATCAGTAAGGCTTTGCTTACGATTCGTCAGAAATATAACTTTCAACTTTCTTTGACTTGAAAATCTACTTGATGTCTGAAGCGCATCGTTCGCTTCGGTCACTCGCGCAGGACATTACTGCATTATTAGTGAAGAAGCATATTCGTTCTAAAGGAAAGCGTTTTTTATAACTGTTTTTAAAACGTTTTTAAAAAACGTTTCCTTCGGACGAAAAACGTTCATCGGACGCTTTCAGAACGCCAGAAAAAACGTTTTCTGGACGGTTTTCGTGTTTTTGCTGAGATTACTTGTATCAGTAGCGGAATCTACGCGTAAGTGGTGGGGTTAGGGGGTTTAACGCGCCCCTGCCCTTGGGCTAGTGAAGAATTTGTATGGGGGTTTCCCCTTTATTATGTTGTAGATGTCGGAAAACCCCAAACGTATTACAAAATTTGTTCAAAAAAAAACAGTGCAAAACAAATTTTCATACGCAATTCTCAAATTTTTTGGCTGGCGCGACTTCGCGCGCAAACATATACAGTTTTTAAATTTTCGGGGCTCTTTGCGTGTAAACATACGCATTTTTTTTAAATTTTCACTGCGCTTTGCACGCAAACATACACAATTCTAAAATTTTCGGCGCGCTTCGCGCGCAAACATACATAGTTCTAAAATTTTCGGCGCGCTTCGCGCGCAAACATGCATTTTTTTTATTTTCTCCCATCACCATTCGTTCAAAAATACCCTTACCTAAAAGCTAGATCCGCCCCTGTGTATTAATTATTCACTATCATCGTAAATCACTTAAATGTTATCATTACACAACATGAATATGTCGGTACGTCGGGAGTTTGCCGGTACATTTGGGTCCCTTGCCCCCCCAATGGCAAAAAGCTGGCTACGCTACTGAACGTTACACGTTAGTCTTCAATAAATGCATTTTACCCATAAGTATTTTTAGTTTACTTAATATCTCTATATAATAAATATCCCGCTTAATTTTGATATCTGATGTAAAGAAAACCCCTAGTTTTGTTTTTTGTTTTATTTTTTTTACTAACTTTCCAAACAAGTTCTACTACATGTATACATGGTTTCCATATCTCTTATTTTGCGGACACGCAGAGTTATTCCGCCATCTACGCTTCAGTCGGCGAAGTGTGTGGGGTGCTGATATCGCTGCTACCCCGCCCAATTTCGTGTCTGTACTAAACGTATGGGCTTACAACTCAGTCAGCGTTTTACACATGTTTGTACGTTGCTTCGATACGCGGCTAAAGGTCATTCATTCGTGTGTATTTGCATTGGGCGATGCGATCACAGCGAGACCCATACACAGCGAGAGCTAGATGAGCTAGCTGCATATTGATGATGCGTGTGTGTATTGTGCGATTTCGATTAATTTAGAATAACAATGGAAGCTGAAAAAGATGTCTGTGCGGTAGAAACATGTTAATGTAAGTCAGATTATGACCTTGATTTGGGAAGACGGAATGATCGATGGAGACATGGGCTGGAGCTGGAGAGTAGTTGTGTGATTTAATTTCGATCTAACTTTATTATTTTGTCGACTCAATCGGAATTTCATTTTGCAAGAAGAGAGTCGAGAGAGGTTAAAGTAGTTAGCCTAAAACGTATGGGAAATCCAGTAATGTACCGGCATTCTTGTACATATCGTCAGAAAAGGCTCCTGCATTGAGGAGCAAAAAATAACAAGGCTTCCTGCTGTCTGAGCTGAGTGCAGCTAGAGCAGAGGCTGCCAGCTGAAGCCGGGAGAGACGGACTGGAAGAGAACTGGTAGTAGATCTTGATAGTCGAGTGAAGAGTGAAGAAATAACACTGCTCGAGTTCATAGAAATGACGGAGGTAGCGGACAGACGACCTGAAGATGTTGGGGAAATTCTTGTCAAGGTTTGTTGATTAATGTGTTCTAACATCTAACATTCGGAGTAACGTAAATAATTTGACAAAACATGGAATAAATTTGGTAACATTAAATGCACTTTCTTTAGTTTAATGCAAAATTGCAATAAATCTATGTTAGATCTAAGTTAGATCTAACATTAGATTCTATGTGGAGTTGATCCATGTTTCGTTAGATGTAATGTTAGATCTACCAAAATTGTGAATGTGATGTCGATTGTCGTGACCTCCGACACGGAGGCAGGCCGTACACTGTACAGCCTGCCTCCTTGTCATGCAAATTAAAAGTGAAGATTTGCCTTTTTATAAATCGTATGTTCAATTCATTAGGGGTCTAACGTTAGATCTTGTGTACAAAATGTCCTAAGTATTTGAATCATGGCTGTTGAGGGATGTGACACGAAGAAACAGAAATGCTTGCTGAACTGTGCATGTGACCCGAGTGTGGGATGATGACGGGACGCAGAGGAATTTTAATACAATGATTCTTGACAGTAAAATCTGGGATGAGATGGTAAAAGTTACCCACATCTCCGGCACAGAGCACATAGGTGCGCGGTGCTCAGGCTGCAGCTTAAATCAAGATTAGTTAGTGGTTCAGCTTCAGGTAGACTACAAAAAGCAAGGAAAATAGGGGGCTGGATGGGGAGAGGGGGGGGGAGAAGGATCATCTAGTATTGCTCTAATTTCCAGATAAGCTATCGCTCCACTGGCCACACATCTGTTTTCGACCAGCCAAATTGCAAATACATGTAATATGCATGCAAAGTCAAGGCAGAGTTGTACCTTGTAGTGTACGCAATATCCACTACAACCAATGATTACCAAATTTTTGGACCATTTGAGTTTGGATAAGAATTGGATTACCTGATACTGTAAATTTGACTTGTATAGATTTCATTGATTATTTTGTATTGCTGTATATGGCACTCGAAATGACATGAACTAAAATCTGTAATCCTGCTTGTTAACACTTACATAATGTAATACAAGTGTGAGATTTGTCTGTTGTTTTCTTTCAGGTGCAAGAAGATCTTCAGCATCTTCGAGATGAGTTGCTCCAGAGAAGTTTGGTGGGTGGCAACAGGGATCTCGTCAACCTCCACTTGTTGGAGAATGCCATACAGAAGGCAGAGGAAGGAATTAAAGTAAGGGTCAACATTAAGAAGATTCATTGCATTCTATTTTCAATGTTTTGGTTACCCTTTCAAGAAGGACATGGAGACATATATTCTTTCTCTGAGTGCAAACAGACATTAATTTTATCAGGATTGATACATAACAGATACAGTGTACCTTCTTACCATTGGCGTAAATCCGTGATGTCAGGGGGTATGGTCTATTCATTCACCCCCCCCCCCCTTGATCAAATCAAATTCAAATTTATTTTCCACATCTCAATAAAAAGTAACAAGCAATACAAGATTAAAAGCATATACAGTATAACACAAATTATATATGATGAATATGATGACATCATGGATTTTTGCCAGTGCTTCTTACAGCCTCAGTAGTGCAATGCTTAAATCCAGAGTAGTCACATCTTTTCAATGGAAGCATTACACAGCAGGACATGACTGGTAGAATAGCAAAATAAACTACTTGAGATTTGGGATGTGCATGTAAACTGTAAATGGATGCTAAATCACGACTCCCTTTTCTTTGAAATTTGCTTTCAAAATTTCAACAAGTGGTTTGAAAATGTGTTATGTACTAGCATTCATAAAATGGGAAGTAATGTATGAGAAAAATGTTATGTGTGCCGTTGCTCAATCATTAAATTAGCAAATATTATATTGGTTGCAAATTGGCAACGCATATGATATTTGCTAACTTGCAATCGATTTTCTTTCATTCTTAGTCTCAGTCTGAGAAGATCCTTAATGTGGTCAACAACCGAGTAACAACACTCCCATCCGTGGATGCAAACTCCAAGTTAAAAACAGCAGAACCCAGTCTCACACAGTAAGTAAACTTTACTAACCCGTAAATGAGTCGAATGAACTCTCCCATTTTTAGAACAACCTTAAAGCCCAAGTATAACTAGTTGCCTCAGAGATTATGTAATTTCCAGAGAGTTAATACATGACACATCTGGTTTTTGTAGCAAATGGGTTAAATGTTGGAAAATGAAATTTTCTGCTGTTGCATTTTTTTTTTATTAATCAATCTATATCATCTAACATTTAACAATGTGTCCAATTTGAAAATATTTGAGCTACATAATCCTCCATGTAACAAGTGTCTCTGATAAAGTTTAAAGACAGAGCACCCTGAAAAAATTGCAGTTCAAAACAAACTTGTCCAGTTTTCCTCCATAGACTGGTGTGCTATAGAATTTTTGTCCCCAGGACAAAGATTCTTTTTCTGAGAATTTTATGAAAAATACAAAAAAAAGGGGGGGGGGGCCCGACAGACCTGTTTTTCCGTAGGAAATGTATGCAGTGATATTTGCTCACTGATGACTTAAAAATCATGATATGTCACTACAAATACTTTTCAGTAGGTTTCATGCTGTTTTTGATATGATACAATACCATGCGATGCCATACTTCTGAAAGATTGATAAAAAAGTTATTGACCAAAACTGTACTTTACTTTAATAATTCCATGACCTTTTGAAGGGGAGTTTGAAAGCAATGACGATGAAATAATTGACAAATCTGATGATCCAATAGATGCTTGTCAGTAAAAAACTTTGAGGTGTAGCTGTTTATTTCAAGCTTACCAAAGATAAATGATTGCTGTTGTATCCTTATATTCTGAATTATGAAAGACTCGAAACAACATATTCATAAAATGAGATACATAAAATTGTGCTCATGATTTTTAATTTTTTCAAGAGTGAAAAATGGGTTGTCTCTATATTTTATTGATAAAAATAGATATTTGATATTTTTATTTCATGTCTTTACGATATTGTCATTGATTTGAATGATGTCCAAACCAGGGAAATGTGTTTTTTGTTTGCCTTTTCACCTTTTTCTAAGACATCCCTGCCCCGTCTTTGGAAAAATCCTGGATCTGTCAGTGTATTAACTTATCAATTAAATGTACTGCAAAATAATTTGTGGCTGTCATCATATTACTATTCTTCATATGTGCACTCTTGCCAAACAGAAGATATCAACAGCCATAGCCAACGGTTGCCGTCAGTTGATTCTTGCTCTGAAATATGTTATGCTTTGTTTTCATGTAGTATGTAGATAACTTTTCTTTCAATGCCGGGTATTCAATTTACCACTTTGTGTCATTTTTGTTTTAATCTCCAGAGAGGTGATGTGGGACTTGAGCACAATAGGAGATGCACAGTCAAACAAAATTGGCAGGTATGATAAGTAAGTACTTTTTTTGTTTATAAATGTGTAATTGTAATCTGAAATTGTAGTTAGTTTCAGACTTGACTGACCGTGAATATCCTTAATCATCAATTGTAGGTTGAGAATAATTTTTGCAATGAACTTTCATAGAAAAATCTTGACAGTACAGGCTCCCAGCCTGGTCTTCTTTGTTTTATTCCATGTGCACTAAAACTAAGGCTGAGTCCGATTAGAATGGTATCGGGATTCCGACCGTCAATATTGGATTCCCAATCTAATTTTTTATTTGAGTGTGATGGTACATTATGAGAAATGATAGTAATAATGGTTTATTTCCCAGATGTTTAATTGATATAATTAACCAAAATTTGAGTTTGTGAAAATGTGGGGAATAAAGGAAGTATAATTTACAAAATGCAGCGGACAGCTTGAAATGGTGGAGGCCTGATTTCTCGTGTGTTGTGAAAAAAAAATATATGTACGTATTTACAATTCCTAGTTCACATTTCTCTAAATAGATAAGTGAGGTAATTTCAACAGATATATTTTGTGAATGAGTAGATTGTTGCCCTCTCCCCCAAGGCTTCTTTATCCCCCCCCCTGAAAGTCTATTATGACAGCACCCACTGTAATATAACAGATGCTCCATTTCCTTTCCAGGAAAGTACCCAACCGCTACACAGCCATTGAACCTGTTGGAGGAGGGGGGCCATTTGGACCTTCACCAGGGCAACAGGTAAAACTTTGTCTCAGTCACTTGCATTCTCTTCTGTTATAATGTCTGGTTAATGTGTTCATTGTTGTTTATTATTTACATACATAAATGTATTGAGAAAAGGTTCTACAAAATTATAGTACTTCAACAATGTTGCAAGATTTATTCAAGCATAATTATCTTAGACATTGTACAAAAAGAAATAACTGGTACATGAATAAGATTAATTCTATAAATAAGAAGAATAGCAGTAGTAGAACAAGTATTAACTGAAGTAGAATTAGTAGTTGTTGTAGTAGTCGTAGTAGTAGTAGTTGTAGTAGTAGTAGTAGTAGTAGTAGTAGTAGTAGTGGTAGTAGTAGTAGTAGTAGTAGTAGTAGTGGTGATGGTGGTAGTAGTCGTAATAGTAGTAATAGTAGTAGTAGTAATGGTAGTAGTAGTAGTATGGTAGTAGCAGTAATAGTAAAATGATGATGATGAAATAACCATGACTGGTATATGAACAACATTGCTAAGAAAATGAATGAGAATGAAACTTAAGAAGAATAGCAGTACAGTACTAGAAAAACTAGCAGTAAGTAGTAGTAGTAGTAGTAATTTTAGTAGTAGTAGTATTAGTAGTAGCAGTAATAGTAGTATGATGATGATGATGGTAAAAGTGACAATATGTGTTGCCATCCACATCAATAAGGTGGACTGGTTGTATTCAGGAGAAAGCTTGGGTATTGTAAACCATGTGTCTTCTATGAGGTCACAGATATTTATTTGAGGATTTTTATCTTGTTCCTTTTCCCCTAACAGACTAAATTTAACTATAACATGAAGACTCTAACAGACCCAACCAACCCACAGAACAGACGTGTCATCAATGATAACTACAGAGTATCGCTACCTGTCATCGTTGATAAAAGGAAACACAAGGTAAAACAGTTAACCCTTTGATCACTGGTTATACTAGGTGTTAAAAATAAAACTTGTCAATTTTGGTATTTAATAACACAAAAAACTATACACCAGATAATACTGGCATTAGGACAAGTTACAGCTGAAGAGTGGACATTTTTGGTGAAGGTGGTTTGAATATGATATCAATAATCATTTTTATGTAATTCATGCTTATTTAAAAAGTTAGGATTCAGATTTTGATCAATATCCAACCCCATGTACAAAACTGAAACTGTACAGAAATCAAATGATGTGTGTGAGAGTGTGTGCCTTGTCCACACACAATAGCAATAGACAATGGCTGTGCATATCGCCATTGGAAACACTGGAATGCAATATTCTCATCTGGGTCTGGGGAAGATGAATGCTTTATTAATATTCATTAGAAATCAGCCTGGCCACTGGTAGTCTCAATGAAAGGTGTACATGTAGGGTAAGATGCAAGCATGTGTTTCCATGCTTTGTCATACAGTACTAGATTTTGCCATTCAAGCTAACAAACATTAGTTTTCAGTGTTGTACCATCAATCATGGATTTCCTTATTCTTCTTAATCTTGTTTATAATCAAATTACATCATTATCAGCAACATTGACATAATTATTTTGATTGTATGGAATCATTTCTCAACACTTCAAATCCATTAAAAACATTAAAAAAAAACATTTTCAGGGCACGAACTTTGATTTCCTTTTTACAAAGGTGTGAATAAAGACTAGTAGTGGCCAGGCTACTTTCTAATGAATATTAATAAAGCATTCATCTTCTCCAGACCCAGATGAGAATATTGCATTCCAATGGCGATATACACAGCCATTGTATATTGCTATTGTGTGTGGACAAGGCACACACTCTCACACACACCATTTGATTTCTGTACAGTTTCAGTTTTGTACAGGGGGTTGGATATTGAGCGAAATCGGAACCCTAACTTTTTAATTAAGCATGAATTACATAAAAGCGATTATTGATTTCGTATTGAAAGTTGAAACCACCTCCACCAAAAATGTCCACTCTTCTGCAATGAACTCATCTATGTGCCAGTATTATCTGGTGTACAGTTTTTATGTTATTAAATACCAAAATTGACAAGTTTTATTTTTAACACCTAGTACCATACTGTATCCCAGGTATTGATATTTAGCATTACAAGCAATTTTAGTACACTATGGGCAACATTGTTTGATCAAAATTAAACGTGGAGTTCTTGCATGAAATTTGTCTGAATATTTGTCTGAACAGGAGTAGAATGTGTACCCATAAAATTGACATGAAAATAATTTGACTTTTTCAGTGTCCTTCCACTTCAATGATGTATGCAAATATCACTGATCATACTATTGTAGACACTATTTTTAAAAAAAATTTTTACACCCACAACTGACCTTCAGTATGCCACAGTTATTACCTGTGTAGCAGATTCAAGTTCTAATTGCCTCAAAACTGGTATATAATGATGTAACCTTCTCACCTCAAGATTCCACTTTCATTTTGAAAATTCGGAGAAAATGAGAAGCGTACAATTTAGAAGTTAAAGAATGTTATTTCTATTTGCCTTTCTTGAAGCTAATGTGCATTTTGAGTTACTGTGAAAAATAAAATCACATGCGGATTCGGATGGGGATTGAACCCACAACCTCCTGATTATTAGACAGGTGTCATTACCACTAGGCTACCGAGAATGCCTGATGGTCTCTTGTGTATTTTAGGTTGTAATGCACCTACATGTAGGCAGCAGGCTACTGCAGATTTTCATGAATAATCTATAATTATTGTGTCAGTGGAATAATTAGAGAATGGTATTTTTATACCATTTTTTCACAGTGATTCAAAATGCACTTAGTTTTGAATTAGTGTTTATCTCTCGTTGTGAAAGGCAAATAATTATGCTACTGATACAATAATTATAAATTGTTCATAATGTGAAAGTTCTTAGGGCATGGCAGAAAAAAAAAAGAATCTGAACTGATACCCGAATGTCGGCAACATCAATTACTATCTAGGTAAAGAGAGATTCCTGTACACTAGGTATTATGGAATTCAATTTGCTTGTTCTGTTGATAAAATCCATGAAATTGATTTTTCCCTTCACTTTATTCACAGCCACCTACTCAAAAAGTTGTGATTGGAGGAACGGTAGATCATTTAGCAGTCCTACCAAAGGCAAACAGAGTTGACCCTCAGGTTTGTATTTGCCAAATCTTGATGAATGTACTTAATACAGCATTAAAATTTGTTTTTTGAGACCTACATGTAGACATCTTCCTGCATTCAGAGAATACATAACAATAAAAAAAGGGGAAAGATTGAGCCAATTTAGTTGAACCTTTCAAGTGTTATAAATGTTCAAAAATTCTTTAATCCTTATTATGGAGGATTTTTAAATCGGCAACTCTGTCTCTTTTTAAAGTTGAAATTGTGGAGAATTCTGGTTGTGTATACAAGCTTCACTTATTCTCATTCTTTATTTAAAAAAAGAATGAATTCCTCTTGCTTGTTGTACAAGTATGGCCCAGCAAAGATGATTTCACATGATTTTCTGAAATAATTTGGTTACCTTCTTCACTGACATTTCAGAAAAAAAAATCATTCAATTTCTGAAAATTTGTGTACATATGCAATGGGGAGTTCTCCACACTTTCATCTCAAAACGTAGTAGAGCTGCCAATTAAAGAATCCTCGTTACTACTGATTAGATAAACTTATAAATTTATAACTCTTGAATGGTTCAGTCACTTATGCTTAGACTTCCACTACAAGTATTTTCTGTCTCTTATTCTCTATTTTCTTATTCTAGATACATGTAGATATCTGTGCTTCAGTTCCCTTTAATGTATTGTATATACCTATTTCTTTTTGCAGGATGCCATATTTTCTGCTTTGATTAAACAGAGTAAACTGGATAAAAGAATCATTCCGTCTATGAATCAGTGAGATTTGTAAAGATTTACATACCGTCATCAGTCTTTGATAAGGTCTAAAAATGACGCCCTGAAAAAATTGTATTTCAAAATGATTATTTAGTACTTTAAAAAAGTGAAAATCGTAAGCTGATCTGATTCACCTGCCCATTTTCTCCCATAGACTTACTGTGTGTACACCTACACTATTATTTGAAACCTATGGAGAACAAGAAGAATTTGTAAGCACACATAATGTATCGTCAAAATTTCCTCATTATTTTATTGTATTTATCAAACAGCTAAATGACTCAAGATATATTCTATTCACACCAAGCAATCAAAATTAATCCTCACCTCAGTTTTGACAATTTTGAGATTTTGTATGATTCACCTATTTCAGACATCCATAGCTCAGTTAAAGATGTTGCTAGTTGCTACGAGTTCCCCCATTAGGTTTAGCAGGTCAAATGTCACATAGGCCTATAAAGGAACAACCTTGTAAGAATTTTCTGTACTAATTATCCTTATATTCTGTATAATTTCCTCCTGTATCCCGCAGTTGGTTCCACCACCCATCACAGAAAGAGATGCCCGGAAGGGGATCTTGAGCTTGATGGAAAGAGGCCTGATACCACCGGCCGCGGAGTTGACCCTTGACCCCAGTCCAGTGCGGCAGAGGTTAGTGACCTTGCATAACCCCCAGGAAAAGAAGGAACAAAAGACGGGATCAGGGCCTTTTGGAGGTATGTATCTGATTTCTGTCATTTCTATGTTTGTCTGTGTGTTGATGTGTTTTATTTGTGATATTTTGAGTGGATATGTCTTTATTTATTTATTTTATTTATTTATTTTTTATTTTTTGATGGGGGGGGGGGACCCTAAAATTTATATGTAATCTTCACCTTCATAATGCAGGGAGGTGGGGATTGCTCCATAGTAATACTGACTTTTTAATGGCTATCCTGTAGTGTATATTACTAAAAAAAAGTCTGACATATCCAACTATAGTCATAGTCAACTATAGAACACGTACAATTGAGAAGGACCTGAAAAAACATATCAAATAGCCTGTAAGTGGGCGGTTTTACAACTTTACAATGTTCAGGAAAAAATAGAGTAGCCCATATTGCCTGTACCTGTAATCTGCTTTCATCAACAATTACATGAAGACCTTTATCTCTTGTGCAAATATATCCATAGATTTCACTGAGGATCCAGTAATGTTACCCCCCCCCACCCTCGCCCCTTCAGTTTCTGCTATTTTGTTCTTTCTTGTTTTGTATGCTGCTGTTGGTGATGATGTTTTTCTTTGTTGATTAAAGCACATGTTTGTCTTCATCAAGTGTAAACTACAAAATAGATACATGTTAATAATATTTTGTCATGTCAAACTGTACCATTTGTGACTGTTTCTATGTCTTATTTAAAACAAAATTGCAGACATGGAAACATATTTCTAAACCCTACAGAAAAATATGACTTTAGATGTTTAACATTTGTCATGATGTTCATTCTTTCAGATGGTACCTACAACTTTGCTTCTGTCAAACTTGATCAAAATGCCTTGAGACAATCGAACGATTCCCCATCCAAGATGGTCGCACAGACCCCCAAGACGGTCCAAACTGCCCCCAGTGACGACAGCATAATGTGGGCGTCGCCCAGGTCGAGAGGTCATTCGGCCAAGTCCAGTAAATCGCAGGATCTGGTGCCAGTCGGGGTGAAGAGTTTAGAACCCTTGGTATGTGGAAATCAACGTGTAACAGTAATATGTCTGTTAGTGCTGTAGTATACCAATTATCACCAAAACCGATAACCGTGACCAAAAAAAAAAAAAAATTGACATATTGGATATCCGTTACCAGACAAAAATGAAATAAAGTCATAACAAAATTTTCAATATGCAGGACTACAGTGCATTTAATTGTTCTTTCATTTGACAGCCGCCACCCACCACACCAGCCAGCGAGTTCAAGCATCTCAGTCACCGGTTTGTGGTCCAGCACGGTCGGGTACGAGATCACACCAAAGACTTCATCGCCTTCAAGCAACACTTCTGCCTGTCGTGGGGTAACATTGTCACCATGCTGCGATACCTCCAGAGGCTGCTCACCAACTATGCGGTACCACTGGCATTCATCAACGGAGACAAGTGAGAATGAGTTGTACTTTGTATTCATGTCCTGTTGCCACAAAATGAACAAGAAGTCATTGCAATGATAGTGTTTGCACAAATGCGTTAAATGGTTGAGTTAGGTTGGGAAAGTCAATTTTTCAGGGTTTGTATAGATCAGGGAATTTTTGAAGAGTCAGAGAATTTGAAAATATTGTATTCCAGATCCAAAACGGCATGGTAAGTCAGGGAAAGTCATTCATTCAAGACATATTCAAAATGACCCTTGATTGGGGAACTTGCTAGTATTGTGATGATATATTTTTACGTGCTTTAAAAATATAAAAACGGTCTGTTTTGGCTCTGGAAAGTCATGGGATTTTGGAAATGTTTAGGTGTACAAACCTTGATTTGGGGATTTGAAAAGTTTCTGAAAGGCTGTATGTAACCTGTCACCCCAAAACAAACAATAAGTCATTGCAATGATAGTCTTTGCACAAATGTGTGAAACAGTTAAGTTGGATCGCAATGATAGTCTTTGCACAAATGTGTGAAACAGTTAAGTTGGATTGGAAAAATTGTTTTTTGGATTTCAAAATGTTCTGGAAAGCCACACATTTATCTGTCCAAATTAAGGGGCCAGAAGTGACCGGGTAGTATGATTTTGCTGGAAACTGACTCTGACATAGTTTTGCGGGCTGACAAATTTCCCAAAGAAACTAGGCCTTATGTAATAAATTCATGCCAGGGCTGCCAACTCTCTCACATTTTGTGGGAGTCTCACTAATTTTGGCTATTTCTCACACAAATATATATTTTTTGTAACTTTAGTATGTTTCTGTGGTTCTCACCCATTTTGGATCCCTCAGTCTTATCATTAGCTTGTGGAAGCCTCACGCAAGTTGATTCACAGATGTTGGCTGCTTTAAAACAGTTAATGGGAAAGCCGTCATTTGACCTGATGGTGCTCTATTCTTGAGATTTTAAATTTCTGATTTGGGCTAAACACAATCTAGCTTCTTAGCTACAAGATTACACGAAAACTTAATTTTCACCAAAAATTGAGATAGATGGTCTTGTCACCCCAGGGACAATATGGTGTATACAGTGCGTCCCAGAAAAAAAAGAACCCTAAAACAAATGCTTATTGTGTTGAAGCAATGCAGTGAGTGTAGGATTGAAAAACTTGTTCAAAATTAAATTTTCATGTTTGCTCTTTCAAATGATACATGAAGCAAACTTATTTATTCATGCATCTCTGAGTGCCATGACTTTGAAAATTTAATGTCAAAACGATTAGCTACAATTGTTCGCTTTGACGCTGAGCAGAATTAAGAGGTGTCCATCTCTTTCTTTTTCTGAGGGTCAAAGCCAAAAAGTATGGCAAGTGGTTTTCAAAGTGATGGTACTCAGAGATACATGAATGAATAAGTTTGCTTAAAGGTTAGTGACATGATTGGGAACACTTGAAAATGCCTCAAGAACCAAATGAGTTGAAATATAACCAACTATACACTAGCAGGAGTGGATCTCCTACCTGGGAGGATTTGTCTGTAATTTGTTTACTTAAGGAGAATCAAGCATGAATATAGGAGTAACTTAATTTTATCCGGGGATGATAAAAATAAGCCCCATAGAGAGCCACACAGCAGGTTTCCGTGCTACGAGTGATATTGACATTGTTTATTTTAGAATGAGTCAATGTTTGAATACAAGATTTTCACAGGAGAATCCTTGCATAGTTTACTTGATTCTAGAGTAGTTTCAGCCCAAGTTGAGGACTACCCCCAATCATGTCATTTACCTTTAATGTACCATTTAAATGAACATAAATCAAAGTTTATTTTGAACATGTGTTTTCAATAATACACTGCTTCCGCACAACGAGCCTTTGTTTTAGGGTTCTGTTTTTTTCTGGGATGCATTGTAAAACAATTTCAAGTGTACTATTGTAGTTTGTTTGTGTTGCTTTCAAGCTGTATGCCTTTGAATCTAGCTTCTGCTTTCATTGCCGTTTGCTGTTTGGTTTTAGTGACCTGTCCAATAATTTAGTTAAATTTATTCATGTCACAGGTTGGCTGACCTTGCCATAGAGTATGAGCTGAACAGACCGCCATCCAAGCAGGCTCTGCTGGGGGTCATCATGAATATTGATGACGTGACAGGTCTCATGGATCGTCCAGGCCGGAGGTTTCTGGCTCCCGATGGGCAGCACATGGCGGCGTGCAAGATACAAGCTACGTGGAGAAGGTACGCACCAAAAAGTCCTGTATTGCCTAGAGTGAAATAAGTTGTGGTCAAATTATGTAATCCAATTTTGCTTATCAGGATGTCTCCTGTGTGTGTCTAAAAGTGAACATTGTTTAAATTCAAATTTTATTTAACACTCCTCATCAAAACACAATACAAGAATTTATACAGATATTACATAAAGTGAAATGAAATAAATCACTGGTGTATAGCACAAACTACCACTTAAGAACCTTTCGCAAAGTATAGGATCTAGAAACTTAGTTTAAGTTGAATTGTTGAATTATAGTGACCGTTACATTGATTTGAATATATTGTCTCATAGAGACAAAAATTCCTAGCATAGAACATACAATATATGGCCTTTGGGCTTTAATTTGCACATTTTTCAATTTCTAGGTAAGTACTCATCCTCAGATTTTACATGCATGTCCTTCGTAACTAGCCTTAGGGCATCGGTGATTTTTTTGTCTGTGCTGCGGGTGGGTTCAAATGAGATCCCTACATTTAAGGTTGTGTGTGTTACCAACCTACCAGGTCAAATTCATGAGTGTCACGATTCTCTCTTTCAGGTATAAGGACCGTTCAGCATATCTGGAGTACCGCAGAAAGAAGTGGGCGGCCGGGGTCATAGCAATATCATGGGTCATGAATGTCAAGATGTCAAAGGTCAAACAGCAGCTGAAATACACGAGGAAATTACAGCTGGATGCATTCCGAAGGAGAGCAAAGGTATGAAGGAATAATTGGACAGATGTCTCAGTTTTGTTGTGTACCATAATTAAAGAAAACAAGCAAATTAGTAGATTGAGCAATCACTGAAACTGATATTCAATATAATAATAATGATAGTATTCAATTCTTTGAGATGCATACTACCATAAAAATAGTCTCTATGCATGTGAAAGTTAATATTAAACTGAAGATATGACAGTTTGAAATTAACTAAAAATAATTTTTAAAAAGGTTTGTCTTTGGCATGGATTTGAATTTATCAAAGGCGGTGATGAATCTAATGCTTTGTGGGAGATTATTCCATAATTTTGGTGCCTTATTTTCAAAAGCTCTTTCACCAAATGTGTTGGATTTCACACACATTTCAGAGAGAAGATTTTTTGACTGTGAATGAAGATTTTGACTAGGCTGATATTGCTAGATAAGTTCACTAAGATAAGGAGGGGCATTGCCATATTAAAGACATTTAAAAACAAGATTGAGAACTTAAAACTGAATACAAGCTCTTGTCGGCAGCCCGCGACAACTACTGAGGATCAGAGTTATGTGTTAAATTTCCTTGTGTGTATCACAAGCTTTGCTGCTGAATTATGCTTATGTTCCATTCTACTTAGCTGGCTAATAATAATGATAATGATTATAGTGATGATGATGGGTTCTTAACCCGTTGGAGATTATTTGATTTCACTATAACAAACATTTTCCATAGACCCCAACACTAGTGAACTTGTACTTAGTCTTCAACGGGTTAAAGTGTGCTATTCACCAAAGTATCATAGCACTTACACATTATCATTACCCATGTCAATGGATGCAATTCAATCCAGCTTTTATACTGCTCACTCTCCATTCCTTGGGGAGCATTCAAGCCAGTCACCATTTTACAGGCATGCACATGCTAATCAACGAACATAAACATTCCCATCCTACTGGGTACCCATTAGAACACCTGGGTAGAGAGCAGCGATGAGGATAAAATGCCTTGCTGAAGGGCAAACGTGTCGGGCATTAGTTTGGCTTGAACCCACTACCCTTTGATTGGGAGATGAGCGTATTGCAGTTTGGCCTCGACACCTCCGCAAATATGATCCTGACCCCAACTAAGATTTTACCGTGGTGCGGCACCTGGTTCTGTGTCACATGTTAAATGTTTCGTGCAACAAATCCATCATGTTAATCATCATGTCATCATGTCAGTCATTATGTCATCATGTCAGTCAATTTGATTTCTCTGACAGACATTCCAGAAATCCTGGGATCGCATCCAGCAGTCCCGTCGAGTCCTGATCCACCTGCCGTCCCTTGGCTACTCCCACAAAATCCGATCCACCATAGGTGATTTCAACATCCAACAGAACCAGCAGATGGCAAGGCTGTGTGATCTACAAGGTAAGGCCACTTACTAAATTTGAAGGTTTTTGTTGAGCCCACAAAGTAGAGCCCAAGGCGAAAATCCCATAGAAACCAGTAGAAACAGTAGAGATATTTACTGGTTTCTACTGTTTTCAGGAAACCAGTAGTGTCTACTGTTTGAGGAGGAACTGTGAAGTGGGACCATTAGAAACCATTAGAAACCATTCAATTCTAATGGTTTAAAGACCAGTAGAAACCAATAAAACCAGTAGGATCTATGGTTTGAACATGAGCGTAAAAATATTAAGTCAAACCAGTAGAAACCTTTATAATCAGTAGAGGATGATGGTTTGATGACCAGTAGAAACCAATAGAAACCATAGGATTGCTTTGAACAGATGTGCAAGTCAAACCAGTAAAAAACCAGTAGAGTTTAATGTTTTCAAAACCAGTTGAAATCATTTGGGTTATAATGGTTGAAGGGTGTAAACAATACTAGTCACACCAGTGGAAACCTTTACAATTCACCAACAGAAGTCTTATTTGTTTTAGGTCAGTAGAATTAATCAAAACCTGTAGGATCTAATGATTTCATCATGGCGTAAAAATACTAAGTCAAACCAGTAGAAACCAGCAGGTCTAATGTTTTAACGGGAAATTATATTTTAATAATTTAAATTCCAGATTTTTATCATTAAATCATACCACCCATGTAAATAGCCCTTCTTTTGACTCCCCAGTAATACAATCTCTGCAGTATAATAAACAATCTCCGTAAGAGATGTACAGTACAGTTGTTATGAGTAAAAACGGTAACCGTTGGCTCATGAATATTCATGAGCATATTGCTAACACGATTAAATCATATTTCTCTCATTATTTGGCTTTGTTTCATGAGATTAAGTAATATTGTAAATGTAAGCAATTTTAGCAGCTGTCATTTGCATGAAATGGGCTTATTTTATGAATGTAATTAAGGGAAATACAACAATAAAGGAGATATACATTTTCACATGAAGTAACCACTATTTTTCTGTATCGATAAAATGTCGATATATATAGGAATCGAGTAAGTTGTATGTTATAGTAGGTAGTGGTATAGGTTTAGGAACTTAGGTTAGGGAATAGGTGTAATAGGTATTGCATTAGGTTGCAGGGTAGTATGATCGATCTCATGTTTGAATTATAATAATAAGCCAAAAAAAAACCCCGACATTTTTCTCTGATCGATTCAAGTGTAGATTTCTACTGGTCTTCTACTGGTTTCTACTGGTCTTCTACTGGTCTTCTACTGGTTTCTACTGGTTCCAACGGGAAATTCTACTGGTTCCAATAAGAATTCTTACTGGTCTGCTACTGGTTCCAGTACAAATGCCCTATTGGTTTCTACTGGTTTTATTTCACTTTCCATATTGAAACCAGTACAGAATTGGTCTCTACTGGACCAGTAGAAACCAATAGAATTCTACTGGTTTCAGCTCTACTGGTTTCTATGGGAATTTCGACCTGGGAGGGAGACTAAGGGATCACTTTGGTGTGTGTCTGTCCATCCGTCCATCATCCGTCCATTTTGGCATCCGTCCGTTACGCTAACAAAAAAATTGAATAACTCTGTGCTAAATGCTCCAATATCAATCAAAATTGGATGGAAGATTGATCATACAGACTTTCAAATGTAGAAGTATGTGAAGGTCACCACAAGGTCAAAGGTCAACAGCAGAAGTCAACCTTTTTGAGCGCAATATCTTAAGTTTTTTTAGCAAGTTTCTATTATGGCCCATAACTTTACTCCCATTAGCCCAATTGTGACTAAACTTGGTTGGTAGATGTCTGGTAGGAAGCTAAAGGTCACCAAAAGGTGAAAAGTCACCAGCAGGGGTCAATGACCTTTTTGAGCTTAATGTTAAAGGCATTGTATAACAATGTTTCAAGTTTTAAAAATCTAAACTACATGATTTCCAATGCTACCACTGTCTCTGATACTGTCTAAAAATGAAGCCCTGAAAAAATTGCAGTTTAAAATGATCATTAAGTGCTTTGAAAAAGTGAAAATCATTGAGAGACCATTGCAGTTTTCCCCCATAAACTGCTGTGTTGCAGAATTTCCTATTGGCTGAGAATAATTAAAATGATACAATTTGTATCTGCACATATTTTACTAGTGACAGCATAACTGTCCAAACTTTTGTGTTCTAGGGTGTTTATTTTTCCATTCAAACACTGTCAGATATGTCAGATAACAAAGTTAAAAAAAAATTTAATCGGGTCTTCCACAGTGTTATATAGTTTAAGTTTTTTGAGCTAATTTCTATAATTATGGCTCATAACTTGGCCCCCATTTGCCCAATTGTAACCAAATTTGGGTGGTAGATTTCTCAAAGGGAACTGAAGTTCATCACAGGGTCAAAGGTCACCAGCAGGGGTCAACAAACATTAGAGCGCAATTACACAAACATTATTTTTAATTTCTGGATTGAAACTTCTGTTCCATTTGTTTCCAGATCCAAATGTTGAGGTGATTTACGTGTCTCCAGTGACTCTCAATGATGAAACCCTTCAGTATTACAACAAGCTCCTTGGTCTCAGGGATGCGGTGGAGACGGGTAATGTGGATGATCAAAAGGACATGGCTTCTAGATTCAAGATTATCATTCCGGAGGCTATCAACAGCTTTCCTGTGAGTATGATATGGCTGAAATGGACATGTTTGACATTCCCAGGGTTTCCACTGGGTGATTTCAAGTTCAGTGTTCTTGTTGGTGTTGAGGAAACAAAATCATCTGCTAAACCGAGCTCCAACACCGAGCTCGGTTTAAGGAGACGATACCGATTGCACTTTTGATTGCACACAACACTGATTGACGTCTTGCGCCATTCGTGGTGTTGCCTGGAAGTTATGCTGATGGCCGAAAAAATGGATAAATTTTACAAAAATGACAACAAATAAATACTGTCTGCCAGAAAAATTTGTTTGAATCTGAAAGACAAGCTACTTTCTCTGTTTCCATATGGAAGTTTTATATCAATTTGGTTAATTATGTCAATTTTTAAGGGGGAAAGGAGTTTTCAGTGGTCTGCGTCGCACGATGAAGCGTTCTTCATAGCCAACACACATGCGCATGTCAGCTCTGCCAATAACAAGACCAACACCAATACCGAACTTGAAGTCACAAATTTCCTAATCCCTAGGGTTTGGTGTTGATGAATGGGAAAAGTACACGTAAATCACAAACACCAACCACGGTACTCGGTTCAGCAGACGATATTCAATACCAGCTTCAACACGGACTGCAGGAAGTACGTCATAATTTTTTAGGTCAACCCTGACACCTGACGTGACTTCAAGTTCAGTGTTCTAGCTGGTGTTGGTGTTGTTACAACGCCAACACTAGATTTCAACACCGAACTTGAAATCACCCAATGTGCTGTATGAAGAAGGCAGGTTGAAGAGAAGCTCAGACATAGGGAATGATTCAAAGGTATTTGTAACGTAGTAAACGGTGGTATTGCTGTTACCAAGCATAGCCTGGTGACCGTGTCTCTGACCGATATCAGTAGGTTTCGGGTTAGAATGAAGATTTTGATCTAATTTATCATTAATTTGATAATACAGAGATGAATAGCAACCCGTAATGGCATTGTAAATTCTCTCTGCAAACCTTACAATCATTTATTGATATATTCATTCCTACTGAGAGCTAAGAAGAGGAATGTGCTTAGAGGTACGAAATGACTCTCGGGTATTTTATAAGTCCTTGTCAAGTCGTTTTTGGGTCACTCTTATTTCTGAGGTATTGAAATAAAAGATTAAGCATTTGATCTAATTCATCATCAATTTGATAATACAGATATGAACAGCAAATCTTCTAAATGGCTGGTTGAAGATCTGTTTGATGTGAACATGTCTGAGTGATACCTGAATAAATTACATAATCTGTATTGTTGAACAAATAACAATCACAAAAGATGTACATGATAGAATCCAGGACCATGACAAAAATTGAACAAATAGATATTACATTTCAAGTTCTGTCATTCGCAGGGTAGAAAAAATAAAGTATAAAAAAGTAGTTACATTAAATTAGTTATGTTAAAGATTGTGACATTAGTGAAAAAGTATGAATGAATGGACAAAAGAATTTACATATTGGGATCATGATCAAAATTATGATCGGGATCATAATCCCAATCTTGACTATGCCACCATGTGAAAGGGCATCTAAAGTACATCTAAACTCTGACCAGGGGAGGTCTGGTAAATCCACATCCCATGTAACATTATATTGATTCGGGATCCAGTGATATGGGTCTAGTGAATATTGAGTAAAAAGGGCAAACATCTTTATGATCATGTCAGATACTTGGTGCTTTATTATTTTTGTATTAGGACAGGTACCCCGGAGGACGTCTCCCTTGGAAGACAACTCACAGAGGACCACTCCCCCGAGGACAACTCCCCAAGAGGACAACACCCTGAGGACAACTCAGATTTTTAATCTGGGAGAGTTGTCCTTCGGGGGGAGTCATTCCTGGGGGAGATGACCTAGAACCCTTCTTTTAACCCATTGGAGACTAAATACGAGTTAACTCGTCTTGGGGTATATAGAAAATGCGTGTTATAGTGAAATCAATCATCTCTAATGGGTTAATTCCTAACTTGTATTTAATCTTGACAGACCCACAGCATGTGTCTAGCCACCTTCCTCAAGTACAGTCCCAGGGCTCTACAGAGAATACAGAACCTGATCGCAGGCAAGGAGGCTTATCTCGTCCCAGGCGTCATGCACAAAGATGACCTGGCTGTTGCTGATGAGTTAGGTGAGCAATACACAAAAATCAGTTGGTGGCACTATGAAAACTCTTTGAGCTGAGTTTGGTAAAAGCAGTGTAATTATTATATTCAGCAACATAGTTGAGGACATGTAATTAGGCCAATTATCTGGACTGTGAATGTACTTATCGTTAGTTCTATGTAAAGCTGAATTGATGATTAATTTATTATTTCTCGAACAGCTATCAAAAAGTGCATTTTTGTGTAACAAAATGACTAGGAAATCTATGTTAATTTCTGAGAGGGCAAACCATGGAGCGGTGTCATGGCTTACTTGATTAGACCTTGGGTTCTCAATTTAGTGATCTTTAGTTTGAGTCCACGCCATGGCATTTGTGTGCTTTACTGCTTGGGTATGACACGTTGGCTCCATACCTCGTCCCTGGGATAGGACGTAAAGCCGGAGATCCCATGTCAAGATCAAAACACAATATTTAAAAGAAGAGTGTGAACCCAGTGTTGTGGTCACCTGCCTACTGACATTCCTGCAATTTTGTGACTTCATACTTTCATGCTCACACATGAAGTATTCATAAAGTTTATTATGGTTTTGCGTAGCAGAGGAACATCCCTTATAAATCACTCGTAAAAATGGTAGGTTTAGCGTAATATGTATTTTGCTACAATGTCAGATTATATCACAAAGTTTTTGTCAAATGGGAAAAATATGTCTATTTTCAATACATACATTGATTTGAAATAAATAACTTCATGAAATTCAGTTGGCATCAATATGATAAAGAGTTGTATTGTAAGAAAGGGGATAGTTTCATCCACAACACACTAGCACAGTCCACAATTTCTTAATGTGAGGAGTTAAACAATGGAGAAATATTTTTGTCCCCACGGAACGAAGATCGCGAGGGGACTATGAAATGGACTTCGTATGTTTGTGTCTGTGTGTCTGTTAGTCCGTGTGTGCTTGAAATGTTAAAATTTGATATTTGTACATTTCACCGTGGATTTCAATTCTATTCGGTTTATTTGATAGGGCTTTGTGGGGGCTTTCAAACTTCTACACGGAATTTTGAAATTCATTAATTATGCAAATTTATGCCAGTTAAACCAAAATTAACAAAAAATGCTAACTTCTCTTCTATTTCACAGTAGATTTTGTTTCTGTTTGGCTTATCTGATAGGGCTTTGTTGGGGCTTCCAAACTTGTACTAATAATTCTGAATTTCTATCTAGAAGGAACTGTCACATATTACAAACATTCTTGCCATTCCACAGATGTACACTTTTAGCGGGGATATATATTACGCTCCTTGTAAATTACTCATTCATTTGTTAATAAAGAAACTTGAATTTTGTACTTATCTGGCAAAACATAAGTTATTTTTTCGACAACTTTTCTTTACTTGTCATCTTGCCTCAATTTCCAGATATACCTATCCTGGGGAGTGAGCCCGAGGTTTCGCATCTCTACTCCACTAAATCGGGATCCAAAAGAATCTTCACCAGCGCAAAAGTGGACATTCCTCCCTCCGATTACGACGTGTACAGTATTCAGCAGGTATGGAAACAATCCTCCCTATCGCATATAGTTGCACACCTGCCAACTGTCCCTATTTTCCAGGGACAGTCCCTATATTTGGCAAAAGAAAAAGCACTTTTTACCCATTTTTTGAATTGTGTCCCTTTTTTGCAAATATTTTGTCTGTAGTTATGTATAGGATATCGAAGAATGTCCTTATTTTATTTTTTTACCCCATTTTGTCCCTATTTTGCAGGTTTCAGGGTTGGCAGGTACTACGAAAGAACATTGGAGCATTAACAGGGTAGAGCTAATTCAACCACACAAAAAGAAAAAAAAGGCAATACAACTAGAAACAGATTGAGTGTATTAAATCAATCAACACCGATTTTGTTCTGAGTCGGACAGGAAGTTAGGAAGACTACCAAAAATCCAGGATGTTGATATATAGTATCTGCTATCAGCAAATATTGGATATATGCAATATGGAGAATTCTTGCTATTGACGATACGGCATTCACTAGTAGAGTGTGTGCTTGTCCAAGAGAGACTGGGACCAACAAGCTTCCAGTCCCATACATTAACATGGTTGAGAATTAAAAGTTCGTAAAAATGACATGTTGAAAAGTTGTGACATACACATCCAACAAATTCTGATGCAACATGTAAATGTCACATGAAATCATCATGAAGCAAATTTATGAAACTCTGGCCTATAAGCTTATGTAATAAAATAGTGAATTTTTCGGACATCCCTGTATAATGTCTATGGAAGCTAGAATAACTTGCTCCCACCGTTTGAGCCAACGTGCAATCTACGTTTGCATACACTGACTTACTGGTTGGGCAATATAGCACCTTCTATTGCCAAATATCCTATTGTCAATAGAGAGGAGGGACAAGGTCAGGACAAGGACAAATTGGACACACAAAGATTTTCACTCTTTTGAAGCACTAAATGATCACTAGGAAGTACAATTTTTTTTCAGGGCTCCATTTTCAGACTTTATCAAAGACACTTAGAGTATGAAGATTATGTAGTTTGGATTTTTAAACTGTAGTCATTGTTAGATTTTGCCTTTAATAAACCATCTGCATGAATTTTATGTTTTCTTTTTTTCAGTTACATGAGAGTCTTGCCCAGCTTGTGACGGAGAATCTGAATGTCAAGAGGTACCTCTTCAAGCTTGATGATGAGTTTGATGGGAGAGGGATAGCATACTGTGACATCACTCCCAATCTGAGATGTCATGCCTGGGCCAAGAAGGAAGAACATAGATATGGAGAAAAGTGGGCCAAGAAATGGGCTCAGGTAATTTGACGTTGCAGAAGGAAAGATTCTTTAACATCCTTTGGTTTAAGCTGAAAAAAATAATCCCTTAACATCCTGTGGTTTAAGCTGAAAAAAACAATATACTAGTATATTGTGTACTTTTTCCACTCTCCTCCTGCTCCTCCACTCCCTCCTCTCCTCCTCTCTCGCTCCCACTCTCTCTCCCTCTCCTCCCCTCCTTCTTCTTCTCCTCCTGCTCCTGCTCTGCTCGCTGCTCCTGTCCCTCCCGCTCCTCCTGCCTCCTGCTCCTGCTCCTCTTCCCCTCCCCTCCTCCTCCTTCTCTCCCCCTCCTCCCTCTTTTCTCCTCCTTTTCCTCCTCCTTTCCTCCTCTCCCCTCTCCTCCTTCTCCCTCTTTTCTCCTCCATTTTCTCTTTCCTCCTCTCTTCTCCTCCCCCTCCTCATTTCCTTTCGCCGCTCTTCCTCCCCTCCTGCGCCTCATTCCTCCTCCCTCCTCCTTTCCTCTCTCGCTTCCTCCTCCTTTCTCCCTCTACTTCCTCCTCCTCCTGCTCCTGCTCTCTTTTTCCTCTCCTCCTCCTCTCTCCGTCCTCTCTCTCCTGCGCATCTCCTCCCTCCTTCTTCTTCTCCTCCTCTCGTCCTCATGCTCCTGCTCCTGCTCCTGCTCTCCTCCCCCTCCTCCTGCTCCTGCTCTTGTCTCCTCCCTCTCCCCTCCTTCCTCCTTTCCCTCCTCCTCTCCTCCTCCTCCTTTCCTCCTCCTTCTCCTCCTGCCCCCTCCTCCTCCTCCTTCTCCCCCTCTTTCTCCTCCTCCATTTTCTCCTTTCTCATCTTCTCCTCCCTCTCATTCTCACCTCCTTCTCCGCTTCCCCTTCCTCCCTCCTCATCCTCGTCCTTATCTTCCATTTTCTCCTCCCCCTTCTCCTCCTCCCCTCTCTTCTCTTCCTCCTCCTCTCCCCTTCCCCCTTCCCCTCTCCTCCGCTCGCGCCTCCTCTCTTTATCCCTCTCGCTCTTTTTGCATGTTAAACTCATCAAACTCAAAATTGAGACTCCCTATGCCATATTTAGGAATTCAGGAATAAACTAAAAAAAAAATCCTTTTCAGTATCTTCAGTCTTGTCAGTCCATGATCTTTTGACAACAGATTGAGTGCAAATACATGTAAATCTGTTGTTGGAACAAAGAGACCAGTTAGGTTGGTGAATGCCAGGGCAATTCCAGGACTACAACAATTAATGTTTATCGTTTCCCTCACCGCAGGAACCAGCTTTCATCAAGATCCACGCCGAGATTCCAGACATCCTGTCTGCTCATGGAACGCCTGTCAACAAGAAACTCTTCCCATCATGGGAGAAATTCCTGGAGGCATTCCTTAGTCAAGGTAATTGGTGCTTGTAACATCTGATTGACTGAATGATGTTGAATGTGAATGCACGACAACTGTTAATTTCCACTAAAATAATACAGTGCAAAGCCCTGTTAATTTCCACTGATTTAATACAATGCAAAGCCCTGTTAATGTCCAATGGTTTAATACAATCCAAAGCCTGTTCATTTCCATTGATTTAATACAATGCAAAGCCATGTTAATTTCCACCGATTTAATACAATGCTGTCATTCACATTAATAAACAAAATCACATTGAAAAGGGAAAATGATAAATACCATTGCATTTTGTGTAAGACATCTTTCATTTTCAGTTATGTATTTGCATCATTAAATTTTAAACATTGTTTCTACTTCATTGGTGTATTAAGATTATCCGCATTCCTGTACTCCCTGTTGAGCATTTCTTATCATCAAAATGTTAGGCAGGTGCAGCATCAGAGTAAAATCGTTGGGGGGGGGGGGGAGAAGTGGCGAAGTCCCATGGCATACCCAGGATTATGTGACAAGCAAAAAAGGTCATTTAATCTGCCAGAACACTGATCTATGGTGCTAGTCAATGCTACAAGCAGACAAACAAAAAAGTCATCAGATGCAGAAGAACAATGCCCTAAGGTGCAAATTGAAGTGATGGTGTCTTGGTACTTCATGGCGAAAAAGGGGGGGGGGGGGGTCAAAATTTAAAATAATTTGTTAAAAAAACCCTCATTTTCTGTATTTTGAAAACCATAGAGCCCCACTTCCCCCCCCCCTCCCCACTCCCGTGGCTCCACCCCTGATATTAGGTACATTTCATTGGTGTACAAAAAGTACACTTTTGAAGATTCTGCATCCTTCTCATGTCATTATGTATCACTTGTTTCTTTTGATCTCATCGTCCCCACCCCTAGGTGGCGTCATAGAGGCCTGTCCGCCGTCGGAGAGCGTGACCGCCCTGACGGTCAATATGTTGATCGAACCCAACGGCCGCATGTCGGTCATCTCATGCGGTGACCAGATCCACGCCGAGTCCCCGTTCAACTGCTGGGGTCTGTCGGTGCCCCAGTCCTCGGTGGATGGCAACCAGCTGAGCGATGCCTGCATGAAGGTGGCGAGGAGCTGCAAGCAGAGAGGCGTCGTCGGGTACTTCACCATCGACTTTGTCACCTTCATCGACCCGGTATCGGTGAGTGATTGTATTGCAAAGTTTTGATTTTTGCTCGACTTGAGGGACAGTGATTTTCCATGATTGCAAGAAATTAATGGAATTCATGGAAATGACCACTTGAAACAGTGAGTGAGTTTTCAAATGGAAAATCACAGAGAACCTCTTTCTTCTCCAAATTTTCATATGAAATTAGTAACAGAAATGAGAAAAAATTGTCCAAAAAGCACAGAAACAAAGGTACATAATAAAGTAAAAATTTATATTTAAACAGAATTGTTACTTTTTTATGCATACAAAGTCTCTGCCAAAACAGAATTTCCATTTTTCAATCAACATGAAATGGAATTCCAGATTTTTTTAAAACGGAAATGGTATTTTTGATGCTGAAAAGGCCCTTTTTTGAAACGGAAAATCACTTTCTGTAGACTTTGGGAACATAGTTCTATTTAATGTTCCACAAACCCTGTCAAAACTTCAAAAGCTCCAAAATGCTGTAGTGCACATTGTTACCCTGTCCAAGAAACATACTCATATCACCCCAAATCTGAAGTCACTTTACTGGTTACAAGTCAGAGATCACAATCACATTCATTCGAAATCTTACTTCTGGTTTTCCATTGTGTAAGTCTAGTTCATGAATACACCCCTGTTAGATCTTTACGTTCATCCAGCTCTAGTTCTCTTATTCCAAAATCTGCAAAAACATGAGAAGGGGGGCGGGGTGGGGTGGAATTTGTAACCCCTACCCCATGAAGATTTAAAAATGGAAATCTTTACATTATATATGAGTTTAGTTTTTTTCTTGATAAACTCATTTTGGGTTTTGTACAAATCATGGATACAATATCGATATTGTACAATATACATACAAG
>JZLH01S0616751.1:5284-17329 GCA_001188425.1 Eucidaris tribuloides
AATATGCACAAACATTAAATAGATATAAAAAGTATAACACAGAATACAGATAATCAAAAGATACGGCTGGTGACACATATTCAGCTGCAAAGATTATTCGACTGTAACTGTAAAGATATTTAAATGGTTGGATGCAACATTATAGAATGTGTTGTAACTCATCGGCCCTTTTAAAAGTAAAACACCTTTTCAGTCTATAGTGCGTATGTGAGACGCAATCTCTCTATGACAAGGTTCAAGATCTGACCACCATTTTACTGCCAAAAGTGTGTAAAAATATTTAGGGGGGAGTACATTTTAAAAAGTTTATTGGTCTTTTTTATAGTAAAAGTGTCTGTATTTTCAGTTTTTTGCAATCTAGAACTCTGTATCTTTCATCGTTTTGAGAAAAAATGGGACATTTGGCAATTTTGGGCCCAAAATAGCCGTTTTGGGGTGACAAAAATTTTCACCACCAACTTTGAAATGGATGTAATATCCATGTAACTTGTTTTTGTTAATATTATAGTATAGTCTTTCCAGTGAAACTGTATTTGACTCAGTTTACTGCATATGTTACATGTAGTAATCCATAGAAAATACCCTTTGCCGTGACAAACGATACCTCAAAAAAAAAAAACCCTTTTCAGAGTGATGTGTATTTCGAACCAACATAACATCTTATAGGAAAGGGCTAGAGAGCTGAAATTTCCCCTTATTTTATGCAGAATTTATTAGCTACAAGCTCATTGTAATATCATTTTACAAGTAAATAAACTGGAAAAAAATGGAAAAATGTTACCCCTACCCTTTAATTTTGAAAAGTGTGAAAAAAATAAGTGCATTTGTCAAAAAAATTATTCTGGGAAAACAACTCGAGCTTCAGGCCTGAAAATTTGATCAATCATGCCCCTTATATTTCCCCATAAGTGATTTGATTTCTGATATGGTTACCTTCATACTTTGTTCAAAATAATTTTTTTGACAATTTAGATTTTACTCATTTTGAACCCAAATTAAAGATAAATGCACACCCTGTATAATCTACTGTTTTCCTAATGTATGGAAATTTATGGATATTTTCTCTTCTAAGCAACCCACCTGTTTTATGAATATATTTTCAATACCAGAAATGCAATATGCATACATCAGTTGTTGCTATGTCTGGCAAGCCTCCAGCAAGCTATCAGGTTGCTAAGAGCAACCTTTGTCAAACAGAATAGTATGCATAAAATTTTGCATTTATTATGAAACTGTTCTAAAGGCAACATATGCCCTAGTCTGGCTTTCAGACATTTAGATTAACCCGTCTTTTTGTTGATAAGGAAACTACTGTCTTCAGTCAACTGTTTTGAATAATACAAGAGTCTTGATTTCAGGCAAAGTACATGTAAGTAGACTCCGGAAGTAAAACAGTCGGAGAGTGAGTGTACTACGGGTGGTCAAAAAAGTTGCATGGTCTAGAACTGAGATGCCCAGTAGCTACACTGCAACATACACACACACACACAAAAGTCGGACATATACTAAAAAAAAAAAAAAAAAAAAAAACACGAAAGCACATTTTGCATTTCTGACTTCAGAATAAAGTTCAGCACAAAATTTCAGTCTAGAAAACACATTTTTTGTTTGAAAACAAAAAGTTCATAGTTTTGATATTTTGGCAGTCAAATGGTGGTAGCACCTTGAACTTTGTCCTATATAAATTATATTTCGTCGTGACTATTTTTTTACAGATTCAAGCGAAGACACATATTGGAGAGTGTCATCAAATGATTAAAAAAATAGAGCAATTCGGCTCCGCGCAGCCGGTGGGTATGCCTCCGCACCACCGTCCAATTCTAAAATTGAAATATATCACTCATGTATTAATTTACTGTCACACTGCGCCGTATAACTATTCCGTCTGCCTCCGACTAAAATATTTACCTCAGACGGTGGCAAATGGAATACAATAGAATGGAACAGAACGGAAAAGCACCGTCTGTCATACGTTTGTAATCCAGTTGAAAAACGAATTAAAAAGTCCAATAAACGTTTAATAAACGTACGCATTCGTTTTTCAGACGGAATCGTTAGACGGCGCAGTGTGACAGTAGCTTAATATGTATTCCATCTGATTTAAAGTCTTTTAAGTTACCATGGTAGTGAACTGAAATGAGATACACGGTCCTGTGACCTTGGACCTTTCAACTCCAAAATCTATCAGTTCATCATAACCTCACAAAACATACATGTCCTTGACCCAAGTTACATCATCAGCCAATAAGCCTTCCGTATGTTATCGTGGTAAAACACCAAGTATGAGGCCTCATGACCTTTGACCTTTCAACTCCGAAATCTCATCAGTTCATCAGTGCCACATAATACCATAGGTCCATGATAATACATAGGCCTATTTCACCCAAGTTACATCAATATCCGATAAGCCATTCTCAAGTTATTGTGGTAACGAAGCCAAGTGTAGGGCCTCGTGTCCTCTGACCTTTGACCACTTGACCCTGAAATCTGATCAGTTCATTAGTACCTTATAATACATAATTGGTACCGAGCCCAAATCAGATATGTATGATGCCTTGTGACCTTTGACCGTTGACCTTTCAACTCCAAAATCCAATCTGTTCATTGGTGCCTTATAATACATACTTCACCCTAGTAACATCAAAATCCGACAAACCGATCTTGAGTTATCGTGGTAAAGAGCCCAAATCAGACATATTTTTGGCCCTGTGACCTTTAACCTCTGACCTTTAAACCCCCAAATCTAATCAGTTCATTGTTGCCTCATGGTACATACTTGGTCCTAGTTCCATCAAAATCCGATCAGCCAGTCTTAAGTTATCGCGGTAACGAGAACCAGTAACGGACGGACGGACAACCCGGAAACATTATAATGCCTCCGGCAACTTCCTTGCGGAGGCATAAAACTCAAAGTTTCATCTAGCCATTCATCGAAATATTTCTAGTACGTCTATTATATGAAGTTACAAATCATTCATAGTGTTTTAGAAGGTTTTTTTTATTATTATTATTTTTCTGTGTATAGGGTATACATTCTTTGTACTAATAGTTGTGTTGTGTATTATTATTGTATCTGTAATATATTTTTTATTTTTTATTCTTTACATATTTCATTTAGACAACTTTGTTTAATTGTGTATACTGTATTATTGTATTGTTAATGTTTGTAAAGGCGTGTCCCGACGCAGGCCTTGTGCTTTTAGGGAATCGCGCCTCCTTCCGTTACACATGTACTTTTTTGTCACTATATTCATTTGTAATGTATTGATATACAGGAAGGAAATAAATGTTATTTTGAATTGAATTGAATTGAATTGAATCTTTCTCACCGAAATATTATCAGAAATACATGTGCGTTTCCTAATCAAAATGGCGCAGTACACCTGATCCTACCTAAGTGACCTGACGACACAGCTCGCGAGCGCATATGACCAGTGGCGCAAATCCATTTTGAAATGTAGGGGGACATCACATGTTCATCCGCGGCCAAATCCCAGGTCCAAACATTTTCCCGATTACGCCAGCCGCGAAACTCAGCGGGGGGGGGGGGCGGGGGGAGGGGAGTGATTTGCTCCGTTCACGCAGCGCCGGAAAAACTCGGCTCATCAGGGGAGGGGGGAGGGTGACGAATTTTTTTTCTCCAAATCAAATCTCAGGTCAAAAAATTTTCCCCGGTCACGCCAGCCGTCGAAAACTCGCCTCCAGCAAGGGGGGGGTAGTCAAGCAAATTTGTTTCCTCCAAATTCTCACATATATGACACATGGAAATTTAGGTGCGGGAATTTGATGATTGTCTCTCCACTACAACATCTTGGAGGGGGGGGACATGCCCCCTGTCCCCCTGGATTTGACACGATTTCGTCATGCGTGTTTAATACGAGTGGCCTCGACACTCAGTGACCAAAAGGTTTAACGGGACCCAGCATGTTTTTACATAAGCATGTATAATGATAATCCGGTATAGAAAGTGAAGCTTGATACATGCGTTTTATGATGATTGTCTGATGTTGTCTGGTGGAAATTATGAGGACACGACCTTGGTGTGCCACGTCATCCTCGAAGCATTACTGTTTCCTGCACCGTATGGTGCTCGTTTCTTTCATTGTTTTGGTGTACTGTCACGACTGTGATCCAACTCAACCAAGTCTCTTAATCTATTCCGTAATCTGTGACAAAGTTCATTCCTCACTAACTAAATATTGATGATATCCCCAGAATGGCCAATGATTCCCCCTCCCTTTTAAAAGATAATAGTAATAAAATTAGGAGGAACCGGAGAAACGAACAGACAAATTAAACTTCATTGATATATTGTCTCTTGTCATTATCGCTTTCATAAAGTTAATGTTATAATGATTAATTGCTGCTAACTTTAATTAAAAATAAGCACTTGCACGTTAGTGCCCATAACGACGTGACGACGCAAAAATGCCGAAAGATAAACACAGACTTGATACTGATAATGAGGGGGAAGATGAGGAATATAATGATGATATTGATACAACGGAGATGAGGAGAAGTAGGTGGCGGAGGAAGATGAGGAGAAAAAAATTGAGGAGGAGGAGGAGGAGGAGGAAAAGGAGGATGAAGAGGAGGAGGAGGAAAAGAAGGAGGAGGCGGAAGAGAAGATGGAGGAGGAGGAGAAGGTGGAGGAAGAGGAGGAGGAAGAGAAGGAGGCGGAAGAGAAGATGGAGGAAGAGGAAGAGGAGCAAATGTAAGAGGAGGAGGGGCCAAAAAGCAGGGTGCCTAATCGAAGTGGAATTATATTGCAATGGCGATTTGTGTAAGGTCATAAGGAGAAAGCAAGTGAGATAATTATATTAGCGGCATCGACCATAATTAACTCACCTATAACCACAATCATCCAGTACAGTATATAAGAGGTTCCTGCTAACCAGGCGGTGGATAAGGCGAAAGTCAGGAAGTACATTCTTTTCCATATACCAGGTCGCCGACAGTCGGGGATGGTGAGGAACGTCATTAATACTGCCGGTAGGCCCAGAAACCAGAGAACACGGAAGAACCACGAGGATGGAGGCTTGAAGACACTGCTGGCCTCGGCGTGGGTGTGGTGGGTGGGCGTGTCTTGGGGAGTTTGCTTCTCATAGTCGTGTAAGACCATGCCATTTTCTACATTGTCAATCAACCAAGGAGAAATGATATCACCATCACAAGATGGGAAAAACGATATTCAGATTTGGTATTTTTTGCATAATTTTGCTGTATTATCTGTCTTTTATCTTGGAGATAGCTACCTCCAAATAAATTCTATAGAGCAATTTTGTTATTATTTTCTGGAGGTAAGCTACCTCTGAGATTATTACAGAAAGAACAGCAAAATTATGCAAAGCAATGGAATTTCTCTACAAATCTTTCATTAGATATACTGATTGTTGTCACTTGTATTTAATCATTTAAAATATTCATATAGAAGTTGTGATTGTTTTCAAATCCCTTTCTTTTTCTCTTCATTAATCAAACTATTTGAAATTAAACACTCAACACATCTCTCATTTTATATCCAGAGATTAATATTTAATGATCATTCACTACTACAAAGAATTCTTCACATTTTCAAATTGTCAGAATTAATTCCATTGTGATGTTTCGATAAAGTCTCACTGACGACTGCTTATTTAGGGTGTTAGTAATGTGTTGGGACTTGTGTAATCACACTCTTAAACAAAAAAATGTGCACGAGGCTTGTTTGAAATTTACAACGGCATTCTGAGAAATTAAAATCGTATACAGGACCTTATTTGGTACAGATAAGGTCGTCCTGGAAAACTAAACAAATCACAAGATTTTCGCAGTAAAACTCATGAGAAGACTCATGTTGATATTCGTATGTTATCATTGTTATTGTATGAAAGGTTTATGTGTATTTTTGTATTATTGTAATGCTGGTGGAAAGCAAATTTCCATGATAATGTGGACAATAAACTCTTTAATTCAATTCAATTCAATTCAACTCGGAAACAATGCCCGATGTTATGTAATGATTGTAGTCATTTTGGGTACTATTTGGGCTTCGCTACACTATATAGCAACATCAACCGATTGGATACTAAGAATGAGATATCTCGTGGTGGAGTCTATGGAGAAAGCGCGTAATATTGAGATGGAATGGTCTCCAACAGGATAACTTCAGATATCGTAATGCTGAGTGATATTGACATATACATGATTGTCGACCTTAGAACAGGCCACTTACGTTCAGCAAACAAGGCAAACATAAGGGTATGACCACGTCTCGCGTTTCAGATATATTTATACATTAGTCAACACGAGAAACGAATGGCTTTCGTATGATATGATAATCATACAATATATGTAAACTGTTTTAGATGTATATAATGGCGTATGAATATATATTTGTGTTTGTATACACGTATAATGGGCTGATGGATAAACTGATATAGGTTAGCAGATATATATTCGTATCACAGATATATGCCGGTATTAGGGAATAATGAATTTATTTCGATATTCACATAGTATATTTTTCCTCATGACTTGCAGTAAAGTTCATGCCGTGTGTGGGAGGTGTGTCTGTATCTGTGTCCATGTTTGTGTGTACCGTAACATACAGAATGACTTAGCATTACATCTTCGCCACTTGTCACAGACGTTCATCAAATGTAGAATGTTGAAGGTCAAAAAGCCAATACGTCAACCTCAGTACGATCAGGTTTTATTCAATTTCATTTTATCCAAAGTCCAATGATAACAATCAAAGAACAAATTGTTCCGTAGCCTTGTTGTTCCCCTTAATTTTAACTACGCCAAACAATGTATATAGGCCAAAGTCGTTCGTTGAAACATGAAACGATACCCTTGTCTACTGATCAGCAAATCGTGGTCAAGATGGATTCTGATTGTTGAGAGGTATAACAGAAATATATATGTGGGGGGGGGGTGTAAAGTAAATCTAAATACTGCAAACCAACTCTAAATAAGTGATTTAAAGCCACTGGCTAACATTTACCACAGTTAAAAAAAAAATTGTGAGCTACATAATCCTCCATGCTCCAAGTGTCTTTGATAAGGTCTAAAAATGAAGTCCTGGAAAAATTGTATTTCAAATTGATTATTTAGTGCTTTAAAAAAGTGGAAATCGTAAGTTGACCGGATACACCTGCCCATTTCCTCCCATAGACATACCGTGTGTGGATCTAGGCTATTTTTTTCTCGCCCCGAGTAATAATTGATTATTCATTCATATCTTGCCAGTGGAAGCATAAATTTTCAAACTTTTGTATTCGAGGGTGTTTATTTGTCCATCCAAACACTACTATGTAGCTCAGATAGCAAAGTGTGACAATTTTTTTTAATTTGAAGCTCCACAATGTTAGCCTATTACTTAAACTTCTGTTAATTATATTTCATTTCGGGGCATAAGTATTATAATTTCTCACCATTGAATGCCCGTCATTACTAGAACTCACCTGGCTTACCCAGCTTCAAGAAATAACTTGATCTGATACTTATGCCTCATACGAAAGACGAAGACTAAGACGATGTAAAAACTAGACGGAATTGGTTGATGCAAATTTGATGAAATTTCCCAACTTATTTCAAATATCTACAGACCCCTTCTTTCTTTAAATGGTAATCAATGTAAAATCCCACTTCTGGCACAATGTTACATTATTTGTCCATACAGATCAACCTGTCCGAAACTGGGAGATTTGTCACTCGTGACTTTGCAATCATGAACAATCTCCTCGGTACTCAATGTTGAACCATATCTGGAAATAAGGTTCATGATTATTTCATGTTGCATCTGTAGAGGCCTTCGTGCACTCCAGCACGTTTCATCTATCGACCGCAATAAGACCTTTTGCACTCACTGGAATACTCTCAGATGATTTATTCATGATAATAAAATCGATAGATAGATATATTGATAGATTAGATGAATAAATAGATAGGTAATAGACAGATAAATATATAAATAGGTAGATAGATAGATAGATAGATAGATAGATAGATAGATAGATAGATAGATAGATAGAGAGAGAGAGAGAGATAAATAGATAGATTGAGATAGATGGATGGATAGATAGATGAATAGATAGATAGATAGATAGATAGATAGATAGATAGATAGATAGATAGATAGATAGATAGATAGATAGATGTAGATAGGTAGATAGGTAGAGATAGATGCATATAGGTATGTAAGTAGATATCTAGACAATGAAATGTTTAAATTATACATCAAAATGTAGGTCAAGTTCTACAGTACTTTAGTAGGTACAGTGTTGACACTTTGAGATGACAATAATATTTAAGTGTGTCTGATAACAATATGGACTCGAGGGTGCACTGTAAGATCAAACTAATGTGGGGGTGCGTAAAGTTCGGTAATCGAGTGAAACAAGACTGGAATGTACCATCATTGCTGATATATTTAATATACAAAAAGACCACTGCTGAAATCGAATTATGCAGCAAACACTCTTTATAAAATTTTGCGAATTTTGTTCATTACACTAAACTTCTCAAAAAAAAGTCCCGCAAATCAACTTTGAGAGTCGATATCTCTCTTGGTATTATCAGTATAATTCTATATTGTACGCGCCGAAAATGTTTGACATGTTTCTTGCAATTGACCCCCCCCCCCCCCAATCCTAAACATGGATCGACGCCTCTGTCTGTAGGGGCGTTACTAGAGGGGTGAGGGTGGTGGTGTCACCCCCCCCCCCCCAATCATTCATGCTCGTAATCGGCAAATTCACGGACCCGGTCGACATCTTCATTTTGCCAGTCTCCAAAATTGTAAAAGCTTGCCGGATGCTGTTTGGCTGGGGATATATATATTTTTTTGACACGCAAAAATGGTTTTCGTCGTCTCTGCACCCCCCACCCATTCAAAATGGTCTAGTGACGCCCATGAACGGCTGACAGACAGACCAAAGGATATTAGATCTCTATTACTTACTGACAGGTCGCCCAGTCCCGTCTTCAGCTGACGGTAACAGCTTGTCGTACTCGGTGGCATTTCCATTGGATAGAGGCGGCGTGCTTTTGCTGCTCGTTTCATCAGTGGTCCCGTACGTGTCCACGTTATGCTCGGCTATCAGCTTCGTGGAGTCGGATACCTCCTCGTTTTTTCGCTTCTTCCTCTTCGCCATCCACTCATCGGCTCGCTTCGATAGATAGCGATTGAAGTACATGATGATGATGTAGACGACGTAGCCTAGCGATAATATCAATCCTTCCCACCTGTCAAACGATCAATCAATCAATCAGTCATTCAATCAATGAACCAAACAATCAATCAATCAATCAATCAATCAATCAATCAATCAATCAATCAATCAATCAATCAATCAATCAATCAATCGATTCATTCATCTATCAATCAATCAATCAATCAATCAATCAATCAATCTATCAATCAATCAGTCAATTACCCAATCAATCAATCAAATTAACCAATATTTATGAATTTGCTAGTAACAAACTATAGATAATATATAGTTTATCTCTTTGATTAATAGATGAATTCGCAAATTAAATCCGTCATTTGATTTAGTTATCATCCTTTTCAAATAAATTACATTTTTTTGATTGTAAATTTTGCTCAGACTACACAGAATTACAACTGAAAGGAATAGCACTTCATCATCTGCATAAGATGTAATCATGTACAGTACGTCAAATGCTGAAACAAGTGTCAGCGTTATATTTGAGTTGTGCCCCAGAAGCCTCATGTTGGAGCCTGTATTATTTACTTCAGGTTTGCCAATAGTTTAAGTCTGCAGGCCACTCCACAGGCCGCAAGTATTGTAAGAATGCATTTCCACCCAATCTCTGTATCTCATCATTTAACAAAGAGTGAGTCAAGATATTGGCCAGGTTGCATAACGCTGTGATCGAATACAAGAATTTATAGATGAAAGAGTGCTCATGTGTAACACTGACCCCCAAACGGGCCTCTTAAAGATTGGTTTCAGGATTTGCAAGACCAGCTCTTCCCTTTATATCATTACCAAATGGTAGTTAAGTACTTACAAATTGTGTGTTGAAAATTTAAGATCCATATGTCATGAACTTATTGTTTGATAAGAAAAGCTAATACTGATATGCTACCAGAATATTGTTTCCGTGAGTTCAAATTTTGCTCAAATAGGCGTTCGCATCACTAGCTGAGCATTACGGTCAGTGGCTGAGTATATTTTATCAGCTGTTGAACTCTAACAAAATTTTGAACTCTAACAAAATTGTCGTAAAAGCACGGCCGTCGCTTTGCAAATTTTGAAGTTTAACCGTCCAGAGTCTATCTACGTAGTCTATTCAAAGGTTCTATGAGAAGTGTTTATTTATAATAATCTTCACTTAGGAAGTGACTTTAGCTGATTTCATTCATTTTGCCGTTTTTCGCGTGTAAATCCTGAACCCAATCTTTAAGGTAATTAAGTTTGTTATATATCCCAATTTAGCAAAAGTATAATGTGGCACTACAGAAGGGCGGAAAATTTATTTAAACACAACGTAAATAATTATGTTACGCATTATTAGCAACAGTTGGGCAAGTTCATTCTTCAAACTAACCTGTGATCACTACACTACGTGATCACTAAATGGTTGGTGAGAAAAAACAGAAAGACGAATTTGGGAAAGTACCCAAGGAGTGCCAGTAATGCACTCAAATGTCATCTTTTAACTCGTACATAAACTTTTACAGCGTGATTTAGTGACACTGGTTAACCACATCAAGCAATAAAAGTTTTTGGTCGTTCTCGATATACATGTAAATATTTTTTCATATATACATGTACTTTAATCATGTGGTGTTCACTCTTTCTGGTTTTACACACTGCGAGTGCGATGCGTCTTTAATCACGAAACAAAACGAGCATAGTGGTACTCATGCACAGCAATGTAACCAAAAAGAATTCGTAAATCAGAAAGCAGTCTGGTATACCTAAAATAAACTGATTGAGTGATGTCATTCTGGTGCAAGTACGCTTGTGCACTAAGTATGTGATTGCGACTATCCTTGATGGTTCGTTTATCCAGTGAAAAAAACGTGCTCTCAAGAGAGTCGTGTGGAACAGAATGAATACAAAATGCGTTTAATACTTAAAGTGATAGGCTAACATTGTGGAGCTTCAATTTAAAAAATTGTCAAATTTTGATATCTGAACTACATAGTAGTGCTTATATGGACAAATAAACACCCTAGAATAAAATGTTTGGAAAGTTACACTGCCAATGGCAAGTTATGCATGAATAAGCAATTAAAACTCGGGGCGAGTTTAAATAGCGTAGGTGTACCCACAGTAAGTCTATGGGAGAAAAATGGGCAGGTGAATCCGATCAACTTACGATTTTCACTTTTTTAAAGCACTAAATAATCATTTTGAAATACAATTTTTTTTTTCAGGGCGTCATTTTGAGACGTTATCAAAGACAATGGTAGCATGGGGAATCATGTAGCTCAGATTTTTTTTAACTGTGGTAAATGTTAGCCAATACTTTTAAAGTCCGTTAAAAGTAGCTTGACAGTTTCTCTCTATTTACGACAAAATGAGGTATAGAAAACTGGGAAGCCTAGTGATGCGCACGAATGCGTATCGTGTAAGGTATAGCATTCCACACACACTTTATGTTTTACAATCGTTTGTGGTGCTAACAGTAAGCGCTGAATTATACTCATGCTTCTTAAGTCGCGGCACAATGGCCTAGGACGCATCAGATCCGCCAAAATTGCGAAATAGAAGAAAAACACTGGAAAAAAATAACGGCTTGCCTATAATCGGGGATGTTGGAGAGTATTATACGTAACAAAAATTTTCGAAAACTTTATTCCTATGGAAGGTGAACCGACACCATTTCCAAATGGGCCTTTACAAAAATTCATTCGAACTTTCGTGCACGCGCAGATTGTTTATACGTCATGTACTTATGTGTGTGTGTGAGTGTGTGTGTGTGTGTGTGTGTGTGTGTGTGTGTGTGTGTGTGTGTGTGTGTGTGTGTGTGTGTGTGTGTGTGTGTGTGTGTGTGTGTGTGTGTGTGTGTGTGTGTGTGTGT
>JZLH01S0616755.1:17023-28488 GCA_001188425.1 Eucidaris tribuloides
ACCCCCCGTTGCAACAAATACGTGATACAAAACAAGTATTTCGTGGCTTTATTAACATTCACATCAAATGAAAACAGACAAACAAATAAACATTCTCAGCTTCCGAGGATACCTAGCCAATGGACAGAATTTAGGCATCTTCAGACCATCTCCATCTCTTCATTTGGCATTCTGCTCCGACTGATGAAAACTATGCAAGGCGAATGGACCAGTGTTTGCGTAGTGTCGGTGGGGACAGAAAGAACGCACTTACTCACTAGTGACCGAATATATTATTAAGAAAAGTACATTATACCTATCTCAAGCTGGTAAATCGTTCATTGATTTTACAAACGTCAAAATTACACTTGTGTTGCCAGAATATGAAAGTTGATTTAGAATTGATGCACGCCTTCGAAATTTGCAATTTCCAGTTTTTATGACTTCGCGCTTTGATTTCATCAAAGATAAACTTTAAAACTGTCTCGGCAATAGCCTAAACTGGAACTTTTTATCAACTAAATACTCACCAAACAAATATCATTATGATTGATATCTTCCTTATCATTCTCCGAAACAGGTCGAAGAGCATGTGATGTTTTTCGTGAATCGACCTGGTTTGAACCGTTTCTAGATCGTTGATACTATAGCCTTTACGAGCTTAATGTCTTGTATCGCCATTCATCGAAGTTCATCATATCGATCGGGATCGGACGAATACAGTCACCAGTCGAAGTTTGCGTTGATTTTAGTCTGTTGAAATTCCTATCGATGGTGGTATGGCATCCCCATTTTCGACTACTTTCTATCGATAATATCGGTTTGGCATATCTTTTACCGTTGAATTTCGCAATCGTCTGGAATTTCTTCCGCTTTCTCTGCTTTCCACGTGACAATAGCCACCTCATAGACTCGGAATAACCCTGTCATGAAGAATTATGGACATACATGCAGTAAAATGATTATGGTACCTGCCAGTAGTCAAACAACAAGCAAAGATACACAGCAGTGAGTGTAATTATAAGTGCCATAATCATGTGTGGTATTTAAAGCTGACTGCGCTTTAAAGTACGTCGGTCATGGGCGTAAAATCCGGTCCGAGGAGTGGGGGGGGGATGATCGATGAAATTTCCAATTTTCGAGACACCCCAAAATCAAGGATATTTCTTGAAAGGGACAATTATAATTGCAAAAATACCACTATCTCTACCCTAAATTGGCATATAGCTTTATTTGTGTTTACATTTTAGACCTTTCACGTAATGTGTTTCTCGATCTTTTGCCTGTAAATGAAAAACAGTAAATACCATATAGCATTAAATTTTGCCATTTGGTTTCATGATTTATATTCAATGTGCGAGCGAGAAATTTTTAGGACCTGTGAGAATGCATTGTGTTTTATAACATCTTAATAAAAGGGAAAATGTTTCTGACATGTCTCAAATTCAGAGATTGAAAAGACCTTCAAGCAAATATATCAAATATTAATGCGAGGCGAGCATATAGCGAGCGAGCTTGAGAAAAATTAAAGTAAGTTGGCTCTAAATGTTTCAAATTCGGGCACAAATTAAGAGGTAAAGTGCATTTTATGAACCAGTATCACTTGACAAAAGGCGGTATAGCGGCAGTAATTAGAACAGGTGCCTCTACAATGTGAAAAAAGGGCATTGTCCACAGGGAGGCTTATCAGAGGTGTAAAAAAATGACATATTGTTTTAACTGAGAAGAAAACGATTTTGGGCTCTTATGTTCTCACGTGAAAAATCGGAGTTTGTTTTCTACATTTTTGATAAAAAGATGTTTCATTATTGCCTGCATTTTGCGTTATCTGGCACTAAATAGGATATGGATATAATGCCCATTAGGACCAATGGAAAATACGTTCAAGAACATGAATGAGAGATATTAAACGGGAACATCGCGGACATTTCCCAATTTACGACAGCTGTTCTAATTCGGGCAGTTGAGATTGCTGGTTCAGGTCTGCCAGTACAATACTACACTTCTAAAACCAACGTTTTGAATAAATGTAAGTTAAAAGTCGAAGGAACAACACATTTTCAAAATGAATTGATTATAACTATACTAATCATGCAGTGAAGACGTACTTTAAAACATCGCCCGTACGCAGAATTTGTTCAAAGCCGAAATGTTCAAATTATCGAGGAAAGTGCAAGCGAGGGAGCGAAGCGACCGAAGCCAGGAGCTTCTGAGTTTTCGAATTAAGAATTTGGACGATCTTAAGGCATTTCAGGAGAAATTCTCCACTGTTATCAATTATTAATTACTAAAAATATATATTTTCTTCCTTGAAAAGGTGGGGATGATTGTACAGGCCACCCCTCCTCGAAAGTGTGGGGATATAACCTCCCACCCCCACCCTCCGATTTACGCAGTAGATGTCGGTGGACACTTTATGCTACCAGGAGTAGACGGCAGTGCCTCAAGAAACAAACGAGTTAAATATGATTGGGTCTATAACTGCGAGGAGGTTAGTGTGGTTGAGGAGAAGAGTATGCCAGCTATATAACGATGAAAAAATGGATCCATTTAAAGCCCAAGTTAGTTTGGGGATTTTTGTTATTTGAAAGCTTTATTGCCCAAAGTCATAACCTGCAATAAAGATTCTGAATGTCTTTAGTTTTTTTTTTTAATTAATTGATGAAAAAGGTCATTATCGAGTGTATACCTCATCTGAAAGAGCTGCAGTCTGCTCTTTCAGATGATGTATTAACACATGTAACCTTTTAAAGCCTTTTAACCCTTTAGACGCTATAATGTAAAATTTTGGGGGGTCCCCCGAGATTTTCATTCATTAATTAAAAAAAACTAAAGACATTCAGAATCTATTATTAGCGGGTTATGACTTTGGGGCATAAAGCTTTCAAATAACAAAAAAATCCCCAAAACTAAACTGGGTTTAATACTTACAACAATTCTACTGATTAATTTACTTGAGGAGCGAGACAAAAACTTTCACAAAATTAAATATCAAAGTTTGACTTTCTTATCATGTTCTTCTACAACGTTAACCAATACCTTTCATCAATATATAACAATGATAATATACTTGCTTCTGTGATACAGAAAGTTTCATAGTAGATACGTAAAACATTCGCTTTCCCTTGAAAACCCCCTTTTTTTAAAGCGTTTTGTGTACGAAATCGGTATACACCCTCAAAAGACAAATGCAGTTTGAGGAATGTTGTCGGTGTCATGCTTACTTATTATAAAAAACTGTCGAGGGCGTTAGGCAGTGTGGATGGCCAGCTGCATCGATAACGCCAATCTGATGCATACGCCAATCCGCTGGTAGAGGACATTATGCCTTGTACCATGAACATGGTCAAAAAGTATCCCGGCTTGATCCCGTTTGGCTGAGTGAAAAACAACTCCGTCACCATGACGTAAGAAGTTCAAGTCTACTCCCTGCATGATGGTAAAATAATTTCAAAGATAATAGTTAGCATCAACGATGTTTTGTTGTTTTCGCTTCTTTGCGTGGGCGTCGATGCCGGAGGGGACTGGGTGGTAGTGCCACCCCAATCATATATGGGGGGGGGGACAAATACATCACACCCCTCATAATGTGACAACTTTGGAAAAATTCATTATACCGTAAAGCAAAATTATGTCTTCAAATCAAGACTACAAGGCCATTATACTTTACATAAAAATACTGGCAAAATACATGCTTAATTCTAATTTTTGTCGCTGAAGCTTGTCCAAAATTTTGACAGTTTCCCTCCCCAATCCGAAAAAATTGCTCTCCTCAACGCCGCTGTACTTGTCTGAAATAGATTACGCGGTCGAACTGCATACATAAAATTGTGCAGGGATGAGACTGGGCGGTGAAATATGATCATAAAATTTGGACGAAATCCGCAAAGTTACACCTTCATCTGGAAAAGAAGGGGATTTTTATTTTTCAGTACCCATAATCTATCGATGTTTAAAACTTGGAGGGCATTAATCAGTAATAACACTGATCGATCCGAATGAGCTTATCTTCTCGCATACATCACATTAGTATTTACGCTACAAAACACTGGTGATACGGATTTTTTTTCAGACTTTGACCTTAATTTATCAAATTATTTATACAACTGAACGGGCGATTCCGCATTCGAAATTGTGCTAATAACAACAAGTTTAAATAATGATTAAATGAAATCAGTAGACGCCCATCCCCAAATTGTCTACCAGTAAAAGTAGCCATAAAAAAATACAGCGATAAAGGCTCATTATCAAATATCGGCGTAACTATCAAGAGCAAAAGATGAAACATTTCTGCGTCGAACGATTACCCGACAATATTTCTTTGAGCTTCTTGTGATTTTGTTTTGTTTTCCAAGAGCAGTGCCGAGCCCTGTGCTTAAAGGTCACCCACATTGTTAAATAACGTATTGGGGCGGGGTAGGGTGGAAGGGTGTTTCACTTTTTCTTCCCCATCATCCCAGGACTTCGTTACCTGCTCAAACACTCCAACGAAGAATCGAGCACGCAAACGCCAGTTAGTTCGGAGAGAAGCCACAGTACCCCGAAGGCGATTTGAATCCAAATGGACCCGAACCATATCGGTTTCCTTCCGAACCTTATCGGGACAGCTGACCAGACAGCAGAGACCCCACCATAGCTCCCGGCCAAGAAGATGGACGTCGATATGTCCACTTTGCCGGCATCACCGCCCAAAACTAGATCCCACCTGAAATAATGATAACGATTGCATTAATCATCCATAATCACTCATCTCCAGCAGAAGCTGAAACTTAGATCTGCCCTTGCTATTCTCTAAGAATTTAAATTATTCAAAAAGTACAAATTATCTCAGTATTCATGTGCCTGAGGACAATTTTTCTTGAAGCATGCCTATTGCAGGTTCGTGAACAGCGTAGTCTACTACGGGTTATCTCTCAATACGGACAGTTTGGCGGGTGATCCCTACCTCAACTTTTTCATCAGTGGTGCAGTAGAAATACCGGCATATTTGGCCGCAACCGTTATCGTGAACCTGTAAGTTTTACATTAAAGGCAAGATCGGAAGAAGTCCTTGTGGGATAACAACTACCTCTAAAATAAAGTACACTCTTCAAGGCTTTTACTGTCTAAATTTCATGATCATAATAGGTATCTTAACCAATCACTATCAGTACTCATTGTGACAGGCGAATTAGTTTGTAGCTTTGTATGGGATCATTTTTTTGAAGGCACCAGAATATTTCAGTACTGGTCAATGAATGTTTGTTTCTCCACGAGTATACCTAGATTCAAGTCGAATCCTTCCAGCCATGCGATACACCCCAGCTGGTGTATCCATTGGTATATGTCCTGGTTCTTGAAGCATTTTTGACTTCTCCCAATCATGTCAATGCCCTTTAAATCCTTTGTTTAATATTTAGCTTCCTGTTTTGGTCACAGGACAGATCAGCTACTGAAACCGTTTAATCGTAAATTGAGGAACATGACATGAAGTGCCATGGTAAGGAAAATAGATCCAAGAATATGCTGCACTGTAGTTTTTACCTTTTGAGACAACAGAGTGCGCTATTTCATTCTTTTAAAAGGTAAATAATCGATGATGTTATGCATGGACAATTTCATGTCACCTTGAATTTAATGGTCTGTATAATTTCTGTATTAAGTGAAATTGGAACCAATTTGTCTAATCACGCATGTGACATGTCGCATGCAATTAGAAAACAGGGTCAATTGACGTTCAAGCATGTTACAGACACAGGGGCGGTAACATACCAATACTTATACACACAGATAATGTACCTGGTATAATTAACAGTATAAATCAGCCTTATGGAGGTATGAAGCCATTAATTATCGTAAAAGATGGCTAAAATGTACCTCTGATCGACTATAGACTGAAGCGCGTCTTGGGTTTCTAGATATAAATGGATCCATTCCGAAGTACTTTCTAACGAGTGCTATTTTGTCCTCCGTTCTGTAGTCTAAGGTTTAGACCGTTCCTTTTACCCTTAACCCTAAGCAGTTTAGAAATTTGGCTCTTCGATTTGATCAGATTTGGGATTGGGATTGGGGTAAAGGATTGGTACTGAGGTACATAAAAAAGCATTTTTTTTTAACTTCAAAGACTTCACAGACCTTTAATCAATCATTGTGCCATTTCACATCCTTATGTTGGCGACAATCGCGTCTTCTTGTCTCCTCTAGCAACATCTTATCAACTCCAGAGGACATGGGTGAAGTCGGGGGGGGGGTGGGGCACGGACCCCTGTTGAATGACAAGTGAAAAATGAAAAGAAAATAAGAATATACAAAATAAAAAGAAAGTGGAAGGTTTTGCCAATAGGTCAACAAGATTTACAAACTATTCCACCCCATGTTCTGGAGATGACACTGGGAAACTCTCCAAATTAGCATTCGTTTTTATTGTCATTCGAGCAAAATTACTTTCTCCCCACCCCCTATGTTAAAAATTCCTGTCTACACCACTGTCAGAGGGACTCTCTTCAACCGACCTAGATATATCAAGTGTTCTTTGCCTGCAATCTCCGAGTTGCCTATATTCCATACAGATATAAACATCATCACCACTGTCATCAATTCATGGTTCCTCACGACCGGGGGGGAGGGGTTGTGGGGGTTAGTGCCCCCATCTTTTCTCATCTATGGTCAACTACTAACCGGCCACCTTTCTGCGCTCCTTCATGTAATCTTTTTTACCATTCTTTGACAGGCCCGTCTTTCTCCTTCTTTTCCTTGGCTTCTTCATAGGTCATTTTAGCAAGTGATCTTCATCACTCTTAATATGATAACCACCTCATCTGCTTTTTTTCGATCTTCTCCTTTATCCGTATCACTTAATTTCTCCTCTCACCATTCCCCTCTCAGTCACCTCATCTCTACTGTTTCCATTATCTTTAACTACTTTTCCTTCACTTCCCAAATCTCTCTTCCGTATGCCCAAGGAAAATGACCTGTCTAGTGTTAGTAGTTTTATCGAGCTGCCCGAACTCTCTGTTATATTCTATTTAATACCCAAAACGTGGAGATGTCAATGTTATTAAAGCTACTGTCATACTGCGCCGTCTAACGATTCCGTCTGCCTCGGTCTACAATATTTACCTCAGACGGTGTCAGACGGTGGCAAATGGAATACAATAGAATGGAACCGAACGGAAAAGCACCGTCTGTCAACGTCTAGATACGTTTGTAATCCGGTTGAAAAACGAATTAAAAAGTCTAATAAACGTTTAATAAACGTACGCGTTCGTTTTTCAGACGGAATCGTTAGACGGCGCAGTGTGACAGTAGCTTAAGAAAAATAAACATGAGTACTTTGTTTGTTTGTTTGTTTGTCTGTTTCCTCCTCTTAATCTTCTTGTAATTGGTTTTTATTGGTGCAGATTTGGTAGACGTCTTCCACTCTGCGTATTTCACATCATCGGTGGAGTGGCATGCATCACTACAGTCTTTATCCCATCCCAAACCGGTGTGTATTGTTGTGAGGCCAAAGTAGGAAGGAGGGGGGGGGGGGGTCCATATGTATGTAAGGCATGCAAAAACGTGCCGCACAAATGAAAGACTTTCTCAAAAAAAAGTTGTAGATAATGGCTGTTCCCCCCTGAAAAAAATGCCATGAGATAATATATAATATATATTTTATCATATAATATCATATGTTGAAGAAAAAAAATCCTATTCTAACTTTCATTCCTAATATAAACTCCACACATAGGTCCATTATTAATTGACCCGCAAAAATGGAAGGGGTATTTTCGTCCCCTAGCCTGAAACTCAATCAGTAGAATCAATTGCATTTTAAAACATGAAATTTTTTTACATTTTTTTCACGCACTTCGTTACGCAAGAGCGTGCTTTGACATTGTAATGCTGTAAACTTACGAAGGTTTAACTTAAGATCGTTGTTTAATGCTTCCCCAATCACACAGACAGTGGTGTTGACCTGACGGCTGTTATCATTACCATAGCAATGATAGGAAAATTCTGCATCGCTGCATCTTACGCCATAGTGTTTCTATACGCCTCCGAACTCTTCCCAACAGTATTAAGGTAAATATGAACACTCTAAATACTTTGCTGTTACACTTTTTGATACCTCTGTATGTCTTTGGTATTATTATATTAACCATTGTTTAGTTCTCTGTGTTTCTTTTCATGTAATATTTTTCTACCAACATTTTTGTCTCCTGTGGCAATGCATTTTCCATTTTTCTTCATTTTTTTTCAGATTGATTAATGTTTTTCGCTTTTTAGATACGATAATATTACTTCAATGTTGAATAATAAATCCCTGTTCAAAACGGTTTTGCTACAATCCGCAAAAAAAAATTTAGAGTCTGTAATTAGCCCCAGAATAGGACCAAAAGTGGAAATTTTATTACACCTAAAATTTCCAAAATTTCCCAAACCGTCGCTCGCTACGCTCGCTCGCGAAATAGATATATATTTTATTTCATGTTTTAATAATAAATCCCCTTTCGAAAAGGTTTCGCTTATAAATTCAAAAAAAAAAATCAGAGTTGTAAAATAAGCCCCAGTAATAGGACCACAAAGCAAATTCAAGAGGTTGTAATAATCCCCATATCGACCAACAAAGCAAATTTCAGAGTTGTAATAAAATCCCCAGTATAGACCACAAAATGTAAATTTTACAACCTAAAATTCCAAATTTTCCTCAAACCGCTCGCAAGATATATATTTAATTCATGTTTTGATAATAAATCCTGGTTTTCAAAAAGGTTTTGCTACAATTCAAAAAATTTAGCTGTAATTTAGCGCCAGAATAGACCACAAAAGCGAAATTTTAAAAATTTAAAATTTCCAATTTCCAAAACCGCTCGCTCGCTACGCCTCGCGTTGCGGAGTTAGATTGCAATATTTCAGGTTTTTCCTATCAGCAGTGCTCTTCAAAAAGGTTTGGCTCAGTTACATTACCGCGAAAAGTTACCTACTTCAAAATCAAAAACGTAATCTGATGGTGAAAAATAATGTAGCGCGCCAATGCCCTTTTGACATATAAGTCTCTTTTTTCTGGCTTTGCCCCCCCCTCCCAAATCGAAATTACGTCCGTCCGCCCCTGCATGGCACTTCATGTCATGTTCTCTCAATTTACATTAAAAGGTTAGTAGGACTCTGTCCTAGCTGATCCAAAACAGGAAGCGTAAATATAACAAGAGGATTTAGAAGGCAGTTAGACATATTGGAGGAAGTCAAAAATGCTTCAAGACACCAAGATCATATACCGAATTGGATGACACGCAAGCTGGGGTAATCGCATGGCCTTGGAAGGATTCGACTTGAAATCTGGTCGATAATCGCTGGAGAAACAAACATATCTTGACCAGTATGAAATTTCTGGTTTGCCTCAAAAAGTTGTATCCCATAACACAGCTCAAAACTAAATTCGCCGACTGTCACAATGATACTGATAGTGATTGTTTAATGAGTACCTATAAATGATCATGAAATTTAGACGCAGTAAAAGCCTTGAAGAGGTACTTTATTTGAGAGGTAGTTGTGTTGCTATCCCACGAAGACTCTATCTTCCGGATCTTGCCATTTAATGTAAAAACTTACAGTGTTTCACGATAACGGTTGCGGCCAATATGCCGGTATTTCTATGCACCACTGATGATAAAAGTTGAGGTATGCGGATCACCCGCGAAACTTGTCCGTATTGAGAATTAACGCCGTAGTAGACTACGCTGTTCATCGAAACCCCGTCGCAACAAATACGTTGATACAAGAACAAGTATCTTCGTGGGCTATCATCTACATCAATGAAAACGACAAACAAATAATACATTCTCAGCTTCCGAGATACCTAGCCAATGGACGAAATTTAGGCATCTTCAGGACATCGTCATCTCTTCATTTGCATCTGCCTTCCGACTGATGAAAGTAACTTATGCAGGCGAATGACCAGTGTTTCCGTAGTTGTCGGTGTGGACAGAAAGATAACGCACTTAGCTTCACTAGTGACCGAGATATATTAGTTCAAGAAAAAGTTACATTATACCTATCTCAAGCTGGTAAATCGTTCATTGGATTTACAACGATCGTCAAAATTACACTTGTGTTGCAGAATATGAAAGTTGATTTAGACACTGATGCGACGCCTTCGAAATTTGGCGAATTTCCTAAGTTTTTATGACTTCGCGCTTTGATTTCACAAAGATAAACTTTAAAACTGTCTTCGGCAATCAGCCTAAACTGGAACTTTTTATCAACTAAATACTCACCAACAAATATCATTATGATTGATGATCTTCCGTATTCACGTCCGAAACAGTGTCGAAGAGCATGTGAGTTTCTCGTGAATCGATCCTGGTGTTTGAAGCCGTTCTAGATCGGTTGATACTATAGCCTTTACGAGCGTAATGTCTTTGTATTCGCATTCTATCGAAGGTTCATCGTATCGATCGGGATCGGACGAATACAGACCCATGTTCGAAGTTTGCGTTGATTTTAGTCTGTTGAAATCTTCTATCGATGGGGTATGGCATCCCCACCTTTTCGACTGACTTCATCAGTATATATCGGTTTGGCATAATCTTTAAGCGTTGAATTTCGCAATCGTCGTGGAAATTTCTTGCCGCTTCTCTGCTTTCCACGTGACAATAGCCACCTCATAGACCGGAAGTATACTCCTGTCATGAAATATTATGGACATACATGCAGTGAAAATGATTATTGGTACCCGTGCCAGTAGTCAAGACAACAACAAAGATACACGGTCGGAGATGTATGTGGTACAAGTGATTGCAGCAGTGTGTGTAATTTATATATGTCATAATCATGTGCGGTATTTAAAGCTGAAGACGCGCTTAAAAGTAATAGTCGGCTTCCATTGGCGTGAAATCCGGTCCGAGGAGTGGGGGGGGGGGGGGCAGAGGATGAAGGGAAGGGGGGGGGGGTGATCGAGAAATTTCCAAAATTTTCGGGACACCTCACGCGAAAATCAAGGTGATATTTTTGAAAAGGAGACACTTAATAATTGCAAAAATACCACTATCTCTACCTAACTATTTGGCCATATCAGCTTTATTGTGTTTTACATTTTGTGTGATAAAAAGATGTTTCATTATGCTGGCCATGTTGCGTTATCTTGTGATCTAAATAGGGATATGGATATAATTCTCATTAGACCAAATGGAAAAATACGTTAATAATTGAACATGAATGATGAGATATTAAACGGGAACAGTCGGAATCATTCCTAATATACGACAGGTGTTTCCTTATTCGGGCAGTTGAGATTGCTGGGTCCTCAGTCTGCCAGTTATATATACTACACTCTAAAACTCAACGTTTTGAATAAATGTAAGTTAAGAAGCGAAGGAACAACAGCATTTTCAAAATGATTGGGAATTAAATAACTATACTATCAGCAGTTGAAAGACTACCTTGAAAAACGCCCGTATGCAAGGAAATTTTCAGAAGCCGAAATGTCAAATTATTGAGGGAAAGTGCAAGCGAGAGAGCGAAGA
>JZLH01S0616755.1:63079-81099 GCA_001188425.1 Eucidaris tribuloides
AATTCCCGCCATGCGTTGATGTCGGAAACATCCCAGTTAAAGTAGTCGGGAAAAAGGTCGCTAGACGACGACAGCGATAATGGCGACTCTGTTCCGACAACGTCGACCTCTTCCTTCGGGTGGGCGATGTGTCCGAGAAGAACCACGTGTAGTCCACCGTTGGTTGTCTATGTCTTGGTACATGTCATCGAGTGCGACCAGTTCCTTAAAGCGCGTATCTAGAAGAAAATAAAGGTAGCGTTTAGGGTATATCATGTCGGTAAACCGTAAACACAAAGTGAATAAAGTACTCATATTTCGAAAGCATGACGCGATACTTGTGTACTTCTTCTATATATTATTATGTCTCTCTTCATTGTACATTGTGTAGATGACTCCCCCTAATTATACTACTCAGTAATCCAGTTTTTCCTTAATTTTGTAATCTGTTCTCTGAAGTTTAGGTGAATTTGCGCGAAAACTGCAATCAAGTAGGTTTAGCAAGTCTCGGAACATTACACTACCGTATGAGCAAATAGTGCGGTCAGTGCACAACGAATATACGTTAGATTGATAAACCTAGACAAATGAATTGTATATTTGTAGATCAATGAAGATTGTATTGAGGATTCGGAAAGACAAATGACTTACAAGAATTTAACACATGAGACATTCATTGTCAATGCATGTAACTCAAAAGTTTAATGCCAATGAATATGCAATATGAACTGAACTGTTTCTTCGAAGATAATGTAAATTTACATACGTTTACAAATAGCTTGATGACAAAATATAACGTAACCGTAAATTTGACAAATAAGGACTTGTAACTTACTTTACGACTGATAAAATACAATATCTTAAATTGGAAAGCAGTGCATGTTATAATCTAGAAGGTTTTCAAAAAAAAAAGATACACAACTATATGAGTATTTTCTTTTAATAGGAAATGATCTCCGATGTCTCAGATTCTGTCCATGTCACTTGAAAGGCGTTTCTTTTTTATAACTTTTCTCAGCCTCTTATAGTTCAGTGATCTTACGCCTATTAACCAAAGTTTAACCTGTTAATCCTACAAAATTAATGTTAAGAAGTTAATTGGAATCTTAAAAAAAGTGTGACGGATGAACAAATGGATAGACTCTTAAACCGGAAAACATTTGTCTGCCAAATAGTGAAATATAATTACAAAAAACTAACCAAACTTGTAAGACATACCCGAAAAAGTTAGTTTCCAGCTTTGAAAACAGTGGTAAGTACATTTGAAGATTCTTCTGTTGGAAGACAATTCTATAAAACTGTTGTCATAGGTACTTCAACACAGACTTTGCGAAAAGAAAAACACAGTTTTGAAAAACGTTCTGACTGTGCCTCACTCTAACAATCTTTTGTTTGAAGACTGTTTTACTTAATTATACCCATAAATACTTCAAAATAGACTTATAGATGCAAAGAGACATTTCCAAACAAAAAGGTCCCTTTTCATTTTTGAAAAAAGTTCCGAGTGCAGTTCTTTTGATTGAACATCTTTCTATCAAATTATATTTATAAATACTTTAAAACAGACTTTCTGAAAAGAAGTTGGGAGTGCACCTCACACTAAATTTCTTCTTTTTAAATATAATTTTCACTATACTGCAGCACAAATTAAAGATAGAATGACATATTTCCCAAAAAGTTCGTTTTATTTCTGAAAAAAAGTTATAGTGCACTTTATTCTAGGACTCCTCTGTTTCAAGACATTTCTACTCCATTAATATTCATAAAAACGCAGACGTATAGGTAGAAAACACACATGTCTGGATAAAACTATGAAACTCCTCCTTTCCCTTCATTTTATTTTATTCATACATGTAATTTGCACTTTTCTTGCCAACTTCTCTGTTAATTTCTGTCTTCTTAGGTATTTTTCCACGATATTAGGGGTGTTATGGCTCTTGACGTGTTATCTAATACAACTATGATTCTAACTCGACACTTTGTTACTATTCTACCGCCACTCGTTAACTGATTGCGATGACCCCGGAATGAAATTCGCGGTCAAATCTTTCTAATTTTTCTTCACGCTGGGCTTTTATTTTGACATGATGCAATTCACCGGCTGAGAATGGCAGGATTGGCGGGGGGGGGGTGATTGATCTGTCCAATGAGTGTGGAGTTTCTTACGTATGTGATGGAATGGGGGGGGGTAATGCGAGTGTCGTTGTTGAGGATGTGAGTGGTATGTCTATGATTTTAGGCGAGGCGTGGCGGAGCGTTGCTGACAGAGTTGGAGGGGCGGACTGGTTGCTCCTCCTCCTCACTTCTGCCTTTTCCCTGCTTTAGGTTTTTGTATTTAATGCTTTGATCATGATCTTTTTTTTTGTATTATTTTTTTTATAACCTTTTGCAAATTTTGTTGCTGATTGGTTTCCATTCTAGGGTCTCGCTCAGGTAAATAGTATGATATTGTTATTACATGACAATGATGTGCATGTACTCCGCTTTCTCTTTTTTTTTTTCTTTTTTTCTTTATTTTCCGATCACTCCAATCTTTTGTATATATTAATGATTTATCTTTTGATTTGTTTATGTTAAAACTTACGTAGTGAACTTGATTGAAAGGATTTGTATGTTGATGATTTATCAAAAAAATAGAATTAAAAAAGTTCTCAGTTCACATACCAATGTTAAAGTGTGTCTCAAAAAATTGTTACAAGTGCAAAAACCACCCTCTTTGCAATTAGAAGAAAAAGTTCTCCGATGACTGATGTTACACTATCATTCAGGAGCATAGTTCTTGCTTTCAAACTACCGTTAGTTTGGTTCCAATTACGTTGTCTTAAATCTTGAGATATGTTAATTTATAAGAATGCAAAAGATATAGCAAAGGAATAAAACACCATAATGCCTAATTGTGCGGTTATTGGAACTACAATCCCTTGTAAAAATTGACACAATATGTGAATCCACCATTCTGTGTTTACATTATATCTTGAGATTAAAACAAGCAATTGAACAAACAAATGGCTATTTTGAAGAAGCTTAAACTTTCGCCTCCTGACAGGTGATCTAAGATCTACACCACGGTATTGTCTCATTTGCGGAAGAGGGCGCTTTTCCGTTGCATTTTTTGAGACATGCTGCACAACGTCACAAAATTTGTTCAGGGATAAGCGCCCCTCTGTGACAGGTGATAGAAATAACGATGCTGTATGACACTGATGTTACGTCAACACTTAAGGGCAAACTTCTTGCTTTATGATTGCTGTTGTTTGTTGAATTGTCGTTATTGATTCGAGATACTTGTAAAAAACAAAACGGCGGAATTCACAATTGTGTCAGTTTTTACGGGAGAGGGCTGGGATGCTATTAATTGGACTGTAGGTAAAAGTGGACATTTGTGATTTTTACCCCTTTCGTGTTAAATAAAACCAATATCTCAGGATTAAAAGCCAAAACTGAACAGGAACAAACGGCATTGAAAGCTAAGACTTAGCTCTTGATGGTTGATGTAAGCATGACCGTCCCATAAATGTTTTTCATTCCTAAGAGGCATTTTGACTTGCACAATTATTTTTTTGAGACACACGTTTAAATCATAAACAATTCACCACATAGTTTACAGTTTTGAAAGGCACTTTGCTGTTAAATTAGATTGCATTGACGTATGACCCCTGACCATTCAAAGATTTGATCCAAAGTATAAGGTTTGTGTCCTGCCGTTTTGTTTCACCCTTAGTCCTTGTTTCTGTACAATTTCTTGTTTTGTTGTTTTTTCCCCAATAGCCGAACAGATAAATGGACGACTAATCCGAAACATAATGCCTTTTACCATGTTTACTGCACCATTCGAATTAAAAGTGACACCTGAGGTGGCACAAGAGTAACACCATTTTCCCATTTAATCTGGACTTTGGCTCTCCTTCTTCCCAGAACACTGCGTTCAAGGTTTCGTTTTGGTAGACTCGTGAGCACCCAACAGTCTCAAATGTACATATTGGCTGAACGCGGGAACATGGGCCTGACTCATCGTGATGGGTAGGATGGGTGGAACGCCTGCCATCAAACAATCTGCAGTCTGATGATACAATATAGAAAGGAAATTCTAAGACTTTGATTATAGGAATGAAGCTTAAACATCAAAAATACTTCCAGGCAACTCGTAACTAACAACAAGACTGTTGATATTCACCCCGCAGCGGGTCGCGCAATGGTACGTTTATGACGCACTATACCTCGAAGTGGGTTACCCAAGAAAAAAATTGTCACTAGGGTTCCCCGCTGTTGTTAACTGTAACTCAAATTTTCCGTTGTGGTCCCAAAATTGCGGGGAATGCAAGGAAAATAAAACACTGCGTAACCGCATTCGAACCTGCGATGACTTCTCCCGATGTCACCAGCTGTCATTTTTTTGTGTAGATTGATTTTGTTTAATCACCCGCAGTAAATGGATTCTTTGGAGATTTCATGTTTTAAGTTGCCATTTGATTCTGACATTAATAGACACCCCATGACTAATCCGCAAGGATAGTGACAAATTTCGGGGTATCTGTAGCATACGTAAATCACAGTACGCGGGACTAAGCCCCCCCCCCCAGGTAGGTTTGATAAGGTCAGGCTGACCCCACTCTTGCTTGCCATTATACACCAACAAATTTGCTTCGGAATGCTGTTATAGTATGTCAATTTAATGTACAATAGAATAATAATAATATGGCGAAACAAATGAAAAGTAAACACACTTACCGATTCGAATCTGACGCCATTTGCGGGAATTTTCGGAGCCGCTTCCTCGCGATCAATGTCACGTCACGTACGCTCGAGCTCGCGCGCGCAAGCGCCATGAATTTTAAACCCGCATACGTAATGTGCGTGGGAGTAACACTCCCATGTAAGACTCCTTCTGATTGGCTACTGGCATAGGGGTATCGAATGAAAAATTTGTTCTCTGTTACCAGCTGCGGGGTATATATACACTTCCTAAAAGAAATTACGTTGTAATCAATTGATAACACCTTTGAAACTGCCGCACCCGAAAATTTCAGTGCCACAGTTTACGCACATCCAGATTTTCCACGTGAATTACACGCGCACCTCTACTTTTGGATCTCTGTGGCACATACTGAACATCCCTGGAAAATAGGGTTTATAATGATTATTTTGGTAAGTCATTAAAAGACGAAAAACGAAAAAAAAAGCAGTTTGGCGTGCACTTTGAATTCTTCAATGCCAAACGATGTCAAAAACGCCAAATTTGGTGTTTTTGGCGTAAAAACGCCAATCTGGCTACCCTGAAACTTTCAGCGTTGGGTGCCCGGCAGAACGTAGTCTGCGCACGGTCACCGGAAAATTGTTTTATTTCCCGGCAGAGCATAATTTCAAAACGCCGGGGTTTTTTTTGTCTGTTATAATAATTACCCACGGGAATTACGAATTTAAATTTTGCATGATAAGATATAGTGAACTAAATAACCAGCTCATAAATTTTCATTCAAATTCATATTATCGCTCTTAAATTATGGTGCATTTTTCTCGAGAATACGTTCTGCCGGGCACAAAAACACAAAAACGCATGTTCCAGCACACGCGCGTAGACTATGTTCTGCATGACATCCTTTTACATGCCAAAAGAAACTCATTATTTTTTTGTTGAAATTATAGGCTGCTATTGACTGTTACGTTTTGAATTAAACAGGGTATTGCCTACATGTATATACGAAAATAATGATCTACACATCCTTTGTTGTTTACCGTGTATACGTGATTTTTTTTTTATACGCAATTTTGCTACATGATATACACAGGATTTCGTGATTATTAGTATTCATAGACCATGCTGATATAATATTGTTTCACTAAGTCCGACTCACAAGCTACAAAGTTAATGTTTTGTGCATTTTGAAATTCGAGATAATGATTGACTTCAAATTAATTTGATAGAAAGACGTGAAAATAAATGATGACCTGATGAGAAATTAATTCATTAACACACCAATCAATCATTTAGAAACTAATCTCATAAATATTACTTGAGAGCTAGAGCTATCGTTAAGCAAAGTAGTGTTTTCTTCGGGTTTTTCGCTGAATAAACATGAAAATATTAAAGAGACGTATTTTGCACGTATATTTTGTATCCTGCTAAATATGCCCATAGCTCTTTTCCTTTGGACATAATGTACTGTGTAATGACTCATTATTTTCTGTTTACAGGGAAAAGGTGTATTTATTGATTTCCTACAACAACCTGAAAAGAAATGACAAGCTGAAAGATAAATTAACTCATTAATTACCCAATCATTCATTGTCTTTTTTTTGATAATAGGAATAATATCGTGACTATAATTTGGTGGGTCAAGACAAAACTTGTCAATATTGTTCCAATGATTAGCCAAAGTAATTTTTCCATCCTTCGTTTTGTTTGAATAGGAATAATATATATACCGAAAGGTTAATTGCGAGTTTATGTACATTCATCAAAATTTGCATTTATCTATTCATTTACTCAATTATGTGCTGTACAGTATAATGTCTCAATTATATTTGTTTTATTTCTGTTATAGAGGAGGGTGTATTAATTGACTTCCAGGAACAATTTGAAAAGAAATGATGAATTCTCTCAGCTCATCATTTCTTTTCATTTATTTTTGAAACAATAAGAATATTCGCGTTGGTGGGCCAGGGTTGATATCGTTCCAATGATTTGACAGAATGTATGCTTTTGTTTCGCTGATTGCAAAAACGAAATATTGAACATATGGATATGTTAATTACGACTTCATGTAAATTGATATTGGGACCTGTTTCGCAATCTATAATGAACTAATCAATGTGTTGTACAATGACTCAATTCTATTTTCTTTTATTTTTGGTTTTTGAGGAGGGAGCACTATTTGATTAACTTTAACAAGTTGAAAAGCACTGATAAACCAAAATATAAATTAATTCATTAATGACCCAATTATTCAATGTCTTTTCGAATGACAAGAATAATTTCGAGCATATTACTTTAATGGGCCAAGGCTTAATTCGTTAATATCATTCCAATAATTATCCTAATTAATGTTTTTTGTTCGCTGATTGCAAAAGTGGAACATTGAAGCAAGGGAAAAGTCAATTACGACTAATTTTCATGTACATTGATATTTTTGCACTTATTCGTATCACCATGGATATGTTCGACGCGTTTCTTTCGGAATCAATAATAATTGCTAAGGTTTCAGAAGTACGAATTTCCTAATATTCTAACATATATGTAAAACATATGCGTGCAACTATAAAAAAAGATTAATCATTACACAATGTACAATGAAGAGAGACATAATAATATATAGAAGAAGTACACAAGTATGGCATCATGCTTTCGAAATATGAGTACTTTATTCACTTTGTGTTTACGGTTTACCGACATGATATACCCTAAACGCTACCCTTTATTTTCTTCTAGATACGCGCTTTAAGGAACTGGTCGCACTCGATGACATGTACCAAGACATAGACAACCAAGCGGTGGACTACACGTGGTTCTTCTCGGACACGTCGCCCACCCGAAGGAAGCGGTCGACGTTGTCGGAACAGGAGTCGCCATCATCGCTGTCGTCGTCTAGCGACCTTTTTCCCGACTACTTTAACTGGGATGTTTCCGACATCAACGCATGGCGGGAATTCTACGCCAAGTCACGGTCCGGAGACTTCAGCGATCTGCAAGAGGAAGTCAAACCGACGAAGAAAGAGCTTCAAGAGTACGGGCACCAGGCGGAAGATTTCATCCTGCAGTGTTCGTTCGATTCCCGCCCCTGTAATCACACGTAAGTAGTAGTCTTTCACTTTTCTGTGACCGCGACTACAATTAAAAGACAGAAACACAGGATTCAATCCTAATCCCTCTTTAAACGAGCATCGCAAGCAGGTAAGTCAGAGCAATATACATGTAAACCCGAAGGATAAGCCTTCGGGCGCATGAAAAGTAAATATCGAGAAAGTGATATCTAGGAATGACAGCATAATTATTTTATTTATGTGGTAAGTTGTTCAACTGGTTTCTGTCATCAGTCACTTTTGTAAGCATGTCAAAATTGTGTTAATCCAACTTGGTGAAGTTTATGCAGCATAATGACACTCACAACAAGGCAAACAGACATGCATGCACACTGTAAAGTTTATAGAATAATTTGTTAAGCAGATTTTCGTTTATAAATTCCAGTGTATTTAGATGATGTCAAGCAGCAAAAAGATGTCTGTTTTAAAGGTTGTCCCTTGAGTTACCTCGCCATTTTAAAATTGGTATTAAACTAACTAATGCATTTTGAGCCTTATATTGACGCTTTTGAAATTGTGTCATATCCAACGCGGATCATAATACATGTGTTGTATAAAAACTGAGCATATGAGATACCAATGATTATACTCATTCTTTTAATTATTTATAATACATGTACACCAGTACATTTTTTAACCTTCTGCATGTCACATTTATTAATCTTTTGGCGAAGAGGGGTTGCTCTCTATAATCTATGTAACAATGAAAATATATTTTGTTTGTGTGGTATAGACATTGGCAATTATGCTATACACTACATAAGGAGCATTGTTGTCTTTGGGTCTCTGTCAAACCAAGGTTACCACAATTGTCTCTTTAAATTGTATAATCATAAAAAATTACCATGGCAGACAAGGCGTTAGTAAAAAAAAAATCCTTGGGTTAATGTTCAAGCCGTGCAATTCGACTATATGGTACAAAATTATAAACAAAGCTCCCGTATATTTCTGAAGGCATCATCACCATTAATCAAATTAATCATTAAACCAGCCAATGCACGCAAAAATCGAAGTTTAATATTCTAAAAATGTCAAATTAACGTACGTTACAAATCATCTAACCCTGACCTCCGCTTTATTTATGTAGTTTTATATGAAGCATATATAAACAATAGCTAATCAAAGCACCAGACATCCAGAAGATCAACTGACGGTTCACTGCAACTCCAGAAAATTATCTCTATCAATAATGGGGCAACGAGACACTCAATTTATTAATTGCCCTTTTTCATATCTAACCTGTACACACGGCTCTTAAAAGCCTCAAGCCCTTTACGACAAATCGTTTCAGCACCATGGTCTGGGATACTGTTCCAGAACGCAGAATTTGTGTGGATGAAGCTTTTATCTACAAAGTATCTGAGGAGTTAAACAGAAAGAATTGAGACAGGGTGGTTGGGAGTAGAAGTATACTGGCCCAGGTCACATGCCTCCTATTCCTCTCGCATTATTCGAAACGACAAGATCTAAGTCAAATCTAAAACAACCACGCTATTATAAATTTATCAGGTTTGTAAATAAAGTGTGCCTCATTTCATCCCAATCGCTAATTCTCTTCTCAGACATTTTACCATGGTCCAGAATAGTCGATATGGCAACTGTTACGTGTTCAACGGTGCACACAAACTGGCATCGAACCGGGCAGTTCGGACGTCCAACACTGGTTCCCAGAACGGTCAGTAGAAAGCGGTTTAAATGGCTGTATTCGTTTACTTAACATGATTTATCTGGCCATACACCACCAGAACACTGGTAACTCAGGGTGCTGATGGTTCTCCAGCAAGGGTGTAGGCTGGGGGGTGCCCCCCCCCCCCCTCCCCCGCAGAGCCATAGGAGTTCCGCCCCTGGCAAGAAAAACGAAATTTGTACCACTTTTTCTGCTTTCAACGCCTGATTTACTCAACTTTAGTTCCACTTCCCTAAGATGTGCACCTCCCCATGTCACTTTAGTTCCACCTCCCCAAGATGTACACCTCCCCGTGCCCAAACCAGCCTACGCCCTTGTCCAGCACTCCCAGCTTTTGTGTAATAGGGCCACAGCACCTCTAGAATATTTGAAATCAAGGGATTTTCCATAGGCCACTGTGAGCTGGAATTACTGGGGTACTAATGCACCTCCTACAATCGTTCGTGATCAAAGATAACACTGTCGAGACCTTCTGAACCTTCTGCATGTATAAAAGGGGCGAGGTTCCGAGAAATTGTCAGTATCATAAAAGTCCTATCAGGTTATTCTTTTTGTCAGGTTTCTGAAAACCTGTTCGTTATTTCTTTTTGCCTAAAACGTGCTAAGGAATGAATTACACCTTACGCAACATCATAAATATACCGATATACAATATATGTTAAGTTAACGGATAATATAACTCGGTATGACTGAAGTGAGGCCTTTTAAGTATTACTATCTTAATGAAGATATAATATATTTCATGTCATAAATAATGCATAATTAACTTTAAACATTCAGGAAAAATCAAGTAAGGTAATTTCACTATTCAGTTCATTTTATTTTTGCTCTGACAATTTTTCACCCAAACATGATTACCGACACAATCAATGTCATAACTTGTCGGTATTCAAGGGAAAAAAGTATGAATTCTCTCTCTCAACAAAAAATCCCATTTAGAGCACTTCATTAGTAAACCTTTCAACATTTTATTCAACAATAATTGTGGGCAAGATATCCAAATGCAATATCATCGGCACTGAATGCTTTTGAAACGAGGAAAGCATCACAAAGGATTGATTGTCACTAATTGACCGATTTTCATTAAAAGTATCCAATTTCTCCTCTTATGGCACCGATACAGGACTGCATGTGACCTTGTTCGTCGAACAGCCCGAATACATCGGAGTCTTAACACCAGAGTCCGGTGTTAAGGTGTCGGTACACCATCACTCACTCTTTGCCTTCCCCGAAGACGACGGCATAACGGCATCAACCGGGCAAGCCACGAACATTGGTTTGAAAATGGTAGGAATCAATCGATTGGAGGCAGGGGTATCGCTAGGAATTTTGCAAGGGCGGGGGGGGGGTGGGGGAGTGGTGTCCCCGACAGCGCTCATCCCGGACAAGTAAACAGCCAAAAAACGGTCGTCCTTTATTTTACCCAACAGAATTCTTCGTGTACCAGATGGAAGACAAGTCAACAAGGAAAAAAAGGACCTCTGTTATTTTACAGACAGAATTCATCGTGTACCCGACGGGTGATAAGCTGACAAAGAAAAAAAAGGTCCTCAATTTTGGGGTGTATCGGATAGAATGCTTTATGTCCCGACAGTAGAGGTATCGATGGGGGGGGGGGGGGCAGTTGCCCTCCATGGATATTGGGGCCAAATATATCGGTTGCCTCGCCCAATAATTTTGACATCATAACAAATTCATTAAAACGTAATGCAAGAATATGTTTTAAAAGCAGTGCAAGACACTACAAAAAAGCTTTACATAAAATAGTACCAAACATACACAATTTTCAGTTTTCAATTTTCCATCGCAATTTTGACATCTGTCTATACAATCCAGAACATGGATTGACGATCCTGCCCGACAGAATCGCAAATGGTCCGCAAACCTCCCGACCGGGGGAGGGGTGTTTATCCCCTCCGCTCGCGACGCTCCTGGTTGAAGGTATTTGACAATATCACACTCAAAGAATAGATCGATACTACCACTTTTGAAATAGGAGGGAAAATTATGAGATAATAGGAATAAATAATAGGAATTAAGTCTACCCAGGGACTCTCTTCCACTTCCAGAGACAAAAGAAGATCAGGAGGCCAAGAAATCTGAAATAATTTTCATAGCAAAAATTAGGGGCCCATGGGGAGGTGTTACTGCCCCCTGCATGAATTTAGTAATTGTTAGCAGTACCCCATACGTCTAATTTTGGTGCAAACAGAAGAAGAAAGTTGTTTGATCAAAAGCGCAGAAGAACGGAAAGTATCAAACCACGTTGTAAATATTATCCCAGGGAATTTAAAAAAAAATGCGATTTCTCACTTTTTCCCCATCGAACATATAGCTTGAAATAACCCGGCTGCCGAGTCCTCATGGAGATTGCACCAATCAGGACACGGCGCAGTATGACCCGACGCGATACGCCTACTCGCAGAGGTCGTGCTCGAAGGTTTGCTATCAGATGAAGGTGAAAGAACGGTGTGGCTGCGTCACCGACATCCTCCTGGATGGAACCACGTGTTCGCCTACCAATGGTGAGTAGCAGTGATGTGGTCTCGGTCTTGATTTCGAGACTGAGACCAATACCTTGACCATTTTTACGAGACTGAGACTGAGACCAAGACTTGCACTTCTGACACCGAGACTTTTTCCTTCCGAGACCGAGACCGTGAGTGTTGATACCGAGACTAGCAACTCCAAGACCGAAAACTTTTTTCTTCCAAGACCGATACCTCATTATTTGAGACCCAGACCGAGACTTTGAGTTTCGAGACGGATACCTAGGTATTCAAGACCGAGACTTTTTGCTCTCGAGTTGAAGACCGAGACAGAGACTTTGAGTTTTGAGACCGATACCTGTGTTTTCGAGACCGAGACCGGGAGATCACTAGGTCATGGCGTCATACTTCCACGACGTCGTGCTTGCATAGGGACTCAGTAATCAGTAGTGGAGTGGGGGGGGGGAATGTTGCATGGGAGCTACCCTCCCTACTCAGACGTATTGCAACATACACTATAACGCATTCATTTTGAGTTGAAGGGGTCTTTCCATAATGATATTCTCATGAAGTTTATTATTGGAAAAAAGCAAAATTCTTTGAAATGAAATAAATGAATATTCTTTCTCCTTTCTTCTCCAAGGCGGAGAGATTATCAAATGCAGGCGCGCCCACGGCAGGGGGCGGGAACATAAAACTTAACATTTTTTCGCCTCCCTTTAGGGGTGGGGTGTTAATTCACATTAGTATCGTAATTCGTTCTCATATTTCCCGTGAAACGGTTTTGATGATTTGGAAAAACTTCCAACAAACAAAAAAATGCCAATGTGTTCCTCTGACGCTTTCTCAGAAAAGAGACACCACCCCGCTAAGACGACAGTGAGAGAGTGGTAAAGAGGAAGAGCCCCATATTTCAGAAAGGACCTCTTCAAGTTTTGATTTCTTATTCTTTCTTAATTTTAAAGGCGGTTTATTATTGCAAACATCCTAAAATTTGCTGTCGTGCGACTTTTTAGTTCATTGGATATAACAATGTGGAGAGAAGGCCATCATCTTTATATGAGTATCCTTATCCTATTTACCACTGTCTTGTGAAGATAGGAGGCGCTTTCGTCTTCGCGCCGTGGTGTCTATTTTCTGAGAAAGCGTCAGAGAAACACATTGACGTTTTTTGTTTGTTGGAAGTCTTTCCAAACCATTAAAACCGTTTCACAGGAAATTTGAAACCGAATTACGATACTAGTGTGAATTAACACCCCACCCCCTACAGGGAGGCGAACATTTTTTAATTTTTATGTTCCCGCCCCTCTGCCGTGGGCGCGCCTGCATTTGACAATCTCTCCGCCTTGGAGAAGAAAGTAGAATGAATATTCTTTGATTTCTTTTCAAATATTTTTTTTTTATTTTCCAATAATAAACCTTCATTAGGATATCATTATAGAAAGACCCCTTCAACTGAAAATGCACGCGTTACAGTGTTTTTTGCAATACTTTTGAGTAGGGAGGGTAGAAAGATAGGCATGTGTCTGCGGCTGAACTGATTCTTGTCTGATACTGAAATACTTTAGAAGGGGTAGGGTGCCTTAAACATGCATTTGTCTCATTTTGACCGAAAACCCATGGATGTACCCATGTTGGGGACTCCCCTTCCAGTTTGAAGTACCGTCTAAAAAGGCTTGTTTCTCTTGTACAATGATTATTATTATTGCAATAAACCATTTCAATCTCGATCCCGATCTCAGTCTTAAACTTGTATGTGTGTCTGTGTGTGTGTTTGTGTGTGTGTGTGTGTGTGTGCGTGTGTGTGTCTGTGTGTCTGTGTGTGTATGTGTGTGTGATGGTGTGTGTGTGTGTGTGTGTGTGTGTGTGTATGTGTGTGTGTATGTGTCTGTTTTGTGTGTGTATGTGTGTGTATGTGTATGTGTGTGTGCGTGTGTATGTGTGGAGGAGGGATGGGTGCGTGCGTGCGCGCGCGCGCTCGTGTGTGTGCACACTATGCTTCATTTAACATTTTTCTTATTCTCTTTATATTCTCAGTGTCGTGCAAAACGAAAGTTAAGCTTGATTTCCTGAGCAACAAGATTGATTGTCATTGTCCCAATCCTTGCCGGTAAGTAATGTGATTTAAGTGTCATTTTCATTTTTTTTTCATTTTCGATGATTTTCTAATCGCTGCAATTATTCAGATTTTTAACAGATGTCAGACATATAAAATGAAATATGTGAATGTCTTAAATCGCTGTGCTAAATATGTTTTCTTTCGCGCTTTTTAATCATTTTATCAGGTCTGATACGAGATCAAACTTGAATCAAGAATGATAGTAGCTGATTAGGTTAACTATTTTTTGCAAACTTTTGACTCGAGTACAATTACAATCATTCGATTGGGTTGTACCATACAAGACAAAGTAGCACAAATGCTTAATCATTCAACAATGATTTCTATATTGCTTAGTATATTTTTGTTTTTAATTTTCAAATATGTTATCTTTCAAGTTACTAAAACTGTTTTTTTTCAAATCCAGGATATATACGTGTATTAAGTATCCAACAAATTTTTCATCAATTTCTTTAAAAAAAAAACATGGCACTGTTACTTTAGATTTTAGAAAACAAACACATCACATACCGACAATATTAACCTTTTGAACGGCTTATTCGCCTTATAATTTCGAGTATTCAGCGAACGGATTTTTCTATCAGTGTAAGAGGTCTTGCGACGTTTTGGTATTGTAGTAAATTTCTTAAAAATGGAAGCGTTTCACTATTATACAATTTTTATGTCACCATATAATAGATCATACACAGTAGATCTACTTAAAGAACAGAAAAGGGGAAACATTGATTTCATCATATTACATGTAGCATGTTTGGTACGAATTTGGGAATATTTACCTTTCTGACACATTTGGCTTTCCTGACTCTTTCAGAGAAACGATATTCCAGCCGACTGTATCAACAGCGTTGTGGCCTTCTGAAAGATATGAGGTAAGCTATAGAGGGATATTTGCAGCAGTAAAATCAATATCAAATCTAAAATACTGTAGATTAATTAGTAAAATCATGATTGAATAATTGATCGATCCAGATAATTTGTTTTCCTACTTAAAGATTAATGATATCTTCCTCAAAGAGATACAATATTTTTGTCATATGTCCAAATTTATGAAAAACTTTTTCTCCAAAGCTTTGTGATGACTGATGAGCTATTTGCCAGTTTCTTAAAATGTTTTTTTTTTCAATACTGAAAGTGCAACTTGCATTCCTTCGTTGTTACTTTGTTTATCCGGCAAGCCTTCGGTAAGCTATTAGGTTTTCACAAGCAGCGCTTGTCACGAACATTATAGAATTGGCATTCTGAAATTGGTCTATTTTAAAACATGATCGGCCTACACCTACATGTGTCGAAAACTAAACAAGATATTGTAATATATTTATATTTATATTTTATAATTTCAAAATGAGATTAAAGTACAAGCGACTAAATAAACTGATTGTGACTTCGCAATTACGCAATGACGTTACTATTGTATGGTAGACTTTGAAAGTGTTTTCTACAAAGTTGATTAACTGTGATGTTGTTATTTGCAAATATATGTAGGCACGGACTTGCGGAATAACAGCCGGTAGTGGCTGAAGCAAATTCTTTTTATCACCGTGTGGAACAAAAGTAAAATAAACAACAACAAAATGTGTGTGAGAGATGTAATCATGCTAGTTAAAAAAATCTGCATATATCTCTGTAGAACATATAATATTCATGTTTATTATTTATATTTATATTTATATTCATATTTAATTGAAAAAAATAATACATTATACTGAAAAATATAGAAAGAAAATGAAATACAAGGAAATAAACCATCGCAAATTGACTAAATAAATGTAACCTATATATGGGCACAGGAAAAGGGTAAAATAAACATGTGACAGTGAGAATAAAATATAACCAAGCTTAAACCAAAGTATGTGAATTGAGTATAAAAAGAAACAAACAACAACAACAACAAAACATACGCATGGTCCTCCATCTGATGATACACGTAGGTAAAACTTGTACCACATGGAAATGCTCTCGCCAGGGTCCTTGGAACTTTTTATTTCTAGGGGTGCTGTGCATTTTTGTGTGTGGGGGGGGGTGCTGTTGCACCTCCAACAACCCAAACCACCAGGCACCTGCGGATTATCCCCTATACTTCAATTTTGTTTAGGAATGCTGAGCCCACCCTATAAAAAATGGGTGCTATGGCACCCTAAGCACCTCCGGTTCCTAGGGGTCTGGCTCTCCCATAATTCAACCTGCATATTTACCCTGGTTTTCAGAGTTGCGTTCACTTTCTTTTGGTACTTTAGGAACATTTATATTACAAAATCCAGGATGTCAGCGAGAAAGCCGCTAAACTTCTTTCAGACGTCTCGACAGCCAGGTAATTCTAGCTTAACTACCGTGTGTGTGTGTGTGTGTGTGTGTGTGTGTGTGTGTGTGTGCATATCTGTAGTTTTTATTTGTTTATGTATTTTCATGATTTTCTTTTACTAATAAGCATTACTGAATTACATTTCGTTGATTTTAAAATTCAATTCACTTTTGTAAAAGCTGGAAATATATTAATAATCAATGTAAATGTAAAGTTTCCTACGCTATATATTTGATTGCAATATAGCCTGACGGCCGGGGTATTTTGATTAGTTCTCGGAGACAAATTGGAACCGAGTAACTATAGGCCCATCTCCCTGTTAACCTGTTTTTTTTTTCAAAAAATACTAGAAAAGGTCGTATATACTCGCACAGACACGTTTCTAAACAACCAAGAGATATTTCCTCGCGCCACGCAGTTCGCTTTCGGCGATGACACATAGTCCTCCCAGTGCTTTCTCACTCCATGAATAAAATGCCCAGTCCATGAGATAATTTTCTCATACAATAGGTGTGTTCTTGGACTTCTCCATCAGCGTTCGATACAATAATCATGACATCGTTATATAAGCTCCTCGTACATATGGGCATAAGAGGAACGCCTCGAGTGGTTCAGGAGAACTACTTACAAAATGAACCAGATAACGTTTTTCTCATAATTGTAGTTCATCCATCACAATACAAACTGTGGGTACCACAGGGATTTTTATTAGGTCCCCTATTATTTATCTAATTTACACTCAACGACTTTCAGAAAATCATCGGATATTTTATCTTTTATACTTTTTTGCGGACGACATCAAACCTTCTTTTTCTATCATCGAAATCAGCATATTCTTATGAGAACAGTAAACGTGATTAAAACTAGTTTCTGATTAGATTAGAGCGAATAAAATGTCCATCCAATGTATAAAACCAATATATGGATCTTTAGTAACACACATATCAAAATCGTTCGCTGGCAACATAACGTGATGGAAACTTCTTGCAAATAGGGTGCGACGGTGTAAGATTTCTTGAACTGACATTCAGATGACAAATCTCGACGAAGGCCCCACACTCGATAATTGATGATAAATTAATCTCTAGGAATATTGGCGTAATTAACAAAGTAAAATTGTATTTCCGCAGTTTCTTATTCTCCGCAACTCCTGTACTCAAACAAGCTAATCTCCCATACCTTAAAACTAATGGTATCTTGGGCGAGGGAATTCTTTGCCAAATCGCAATAGAGCAGAATACGTGCTCTCCAAAAAAAGGCCAATGAGAACGTCAATATGTCATACTCGTTTCCGGTCCACGAGCTGATTCTCTCTTTGGCGCTAGGAGAGACGCGCGGAAAATTGGTGATATATATTTTGTAGCAACTGGGGCTGTTTTCATGCACCCAATTTAAGGCAACCGGACGAATTACCATACTACTTTGATAATATGTTCGAACAAAAAACACATCTAGCCGATACCATTCATCGACTACGAGGCAGCGCAAATTCATACCATCTGTCCTCGGCCACCATGTCGCGTAACGAGTTATTCCTTTTTACTTTTCTTGACGCTTTGCCACCACCGCGGGCATAGATTTCGTCACTAGTGTCCAGGCAACACCACGTTTGCGCTAGCCTACTAGCTCCGGAAAGTCATCCTCTCTGAG
>JZLH01S0616758.1:24998-42478 GCA_001188425.1 Eucidaris tribuloides
GGGTAGTTCTCACCCAAAGCACACATTATTGGTTGAAAACTACCCAGAATTGGATAAGAGTGTATGTTTATGATTGAGAGTTTTTTTAGAATATATTTCTTGTAAAAATAATGAAAGGGGTGTCAAATAAATCTGGACCGTCATAATAAGAACTAATACAAGTGTGCTTGACTCGAGAATAAGTAAGTATACTACCTTCACTTATCCTAGTAGGTGTACATACTGGTCACAATAGGTATGTCATCGTTGAAAAGTAAGTCTAATAAAGGTGCTATACCGGATAGGCAACGGAAGAAAACCACTCAGAAAATGCACATGTAGACCACATGGGATTGTACTAGAGAAAGCGGTTATGAGTACAGGCGTCATAAGCTTCATCTTTGATTCAGTGTAATACGGCTTTTTAAAGGTGTGTGTGAGACAGGCTATCAATTGAAGAGAACTATGCAAACTGTCGTACGGATTAAAAATCGGGGGGGGAGTTCGAATTAAAATGCATCGAGTCAAAAAGCATGTTATCCGTATTCCACGGATTGCATCTTCTCCCCCCCCCCTCCCTCCTCCTTCTCTCCTCCTCCTCCTCCCCCTCCTCCTCCTTCTCTCCTCCTCCTCCTCCTCCCCCTCCTCCTCCTTCTCTCTCTTTTTTGTCGTCAGCTTGGTGTAATTGTTTTGGACCTATCTAAAGTAGTCAGCTACGGAAGGGATAAAGGGAAGTTTGCGTCTTGCTTTCATTATCACTATTGTTAATTACTGTAATGAAATGTTGCATTAATTGTTCTCCTGTTTTTCCGGCTTAAGAGTTATAACACAACAATAAATTATGTGTAAATCCATGTGTAATACTTTTGTGTGTGTTACTCCTCCCTTATTAAAATTGCATCGGTTGCCGGTCAGACCGGGATCTTACATTATAGATGCCTTTGATCCCTTCAAAACCCGTTCTGATTCATTCACGGTTTATATTTCTGAGCTGTTAATTCTCCAATCCCATGCAGCTCGCAGTACAGGCTGTTATGCTACCCCTTGAGTATAAAACTGAACCTGAACTTGCATTGACCTCTCATTTACTGTTATTTGTGCACAATCTTTAAGAAGTCTTGGCAACGTTCAAAAAATCATCTTATTCAAAAATACGTTTCCTTCTCCCCTCCTCTTCCTCTTCCTCCTTCTCTCCTTCCTCCTTCCTCCTCCTTATCATCATCATCATTATCATTATTATCACCAACATCATCATCATCATGATCATCATGATTATCTTCATCATCGTCATCGTCGTCATTCTCGTCTTCCTCGTCATTGTGATCCTCCTCTACGCCCTCCACTTCCACTTTATCCTCCCTCTCCTCCTCCTCCTCCTCCTCCTCCTCCTCCTCCTCCTCCTCCTCTTCCTCTTCTTCCTCTCCTCATTTAGAACACAAGAGGGTTACTGGGAGGCCTAAACGTCAATGTTCTGTTTCAAAGTACAAACAGGCCGATAATAAATCATATAAATCTGGAGATTACGTTTGTGTTCATGACTCAATATACTCGCTGTAATTAAGTTACATTGTCAAGATTTTACAACATTCACTAGGTTATGAAAGAAAATTCCATTGCGCATGCCATGTAATACAGGTTGACTGATTCTCTCTCGTACAAAAGCAATGTTTTATGCGTTACGTGAGCCTGATATCAGATTTTGTCGTTGGTACTCGTTTACTTATTCATTTAATCATCTTCTCATAACTAATGGGATATTCAGCTGGAAACTTCTTCGTCGGAGACCGCATCAAAGGTAAAGTATGTGAAATCAATGATACACTCCTGCTCATAATTATGGAATATTTTGTTGATACTTAAGTTCTTTCTCCTATATCGTGCAAAATTTTCGAGACAAGTGTTTATTTCACAAAAACGCAGTATGTGAAGCAATTTTTGGATTTCATGAGATGACTTAAGAAAAAACTAGAGTAGGTTTGAGCGCAATAACAATTTTTTTTAATCCACAAAAAATCATGAAAAAGTATTAAATTAAAGTAATTAAAAAAACAACACAGAAAACTGATAAATTTTGATCTAATATCATTTATCACTAAATTAACATCAGAACAGTGTTTGTTACAAGTCTAATAACGCGCGTAACCACCACGTGACTCACCAACAACAACAACACCACCATTTATAAACACAGGTTTTAGTGTCGAGTCGGATGCTACAAAATGCTCAAAATTCCTGAAATACTTAGATTATAAGTGTTTCACCTAGGGTGAACAAATATTAATCCCAGACGTACCGTTCATGGAAAAATGGCAACTTCTAAAATGTTTTTTAAGTATTCCATAATTATGAGCATGAGTGTATAAGAAGCAGAGCCATGAAAATATGAGAAAACATGACACATGAACGTACCGTTCGTTTGCATGACACGTTATTATTATCATCACTACTAGTAGTAGAAGTAGTAGTAGTAGAAATAGTTGGAGTAGAAGTGGTAGGAATAGTAGTAGTCGTAGTCGTAGTAGTCGTAGTAGTCGTCGTAGTAGTCGTCGTAGTCGTAGTAGCAGTAGTAGTAGTAGTCGTAGTAGTCGTCGTAGTCGTAGTAGTCGTCGTAGTAGTAGTAGAAGTAGTAGAAGTAGTAGTAGTGGTAGTAGTAATAGTGGTAGTAGATGTAGTAGTAGTAGTAATAGTAGTAGTAGTAGTAGTAGTAGTAGTAGTAGTAGTAGTAGTAGTAGTAGTAGTAGTAGTAGTCGTCGTCGTAGTCGTAGTAGTAGAGTAAACACAAAAATTTGCAATCATAAAACAGAATGGTTGGTATCTGAATGTTGAAATTGAAACTTTTTTTACCAAATATTTATCAATGCAAATACCAAATAACAAAGTATGCATATCACAGCTTTGGTAAAAGGGAACCCACAAAATAGCGTATTATGACAATAGTGTGGTTCCCTCCCTTATTATAATTTATGGTCTAAATACAACTATGGAAAGCTACAATAACAAGCACAACCTTTTAATGAAACAATTCATCAAAGGAGTGATAACGTGACATAACTGATTAATCAATGCAGCCGAACACATAGACATAGCCAAGTTACTCTAATCAGGTGTGCTTTCACAATGTATTTTCAAACATAATAGCCAAGTTACTCTAATCAGGTGTGTTTCAAAGGGCAAAACATATTTTAAGCATCTCATATTCACCAGACAGAACACCAACCAAGGAATACCTATGTAGTTGTCACTTTCATCTGCACCATAATACACATGGACAACATAATCACATGTTTAGTTCTTAATCTAATGGAATCCAGTTTTGATTGAACAGGTTGCTGTACTGTCCACTTATTAACGATGAACTCTTTCTCCGGATCAATATTTTGTCTCCGACAGGCGTTTACCCACTTACTTGGCGGTAGGTTATTGAGCTTCATAGCGGCAGTACCCGTGTCGGTCTCGAGTGTTGACCCTATAATTAGTACAGTCATAGAGAGAAACAACAGGTGTGCAAAAGAAAACATAAATCATGGGTGAAAGTCAATTAATTGAAAACCCGTAATTGCATCTACGATGTTGACTTTACTTGATGAACACTTTCAATTAAACCAGTAACAGCATGACTTCGTAATTGAATAAAATTGAAAGGGAACAATGTACTTCATCTCGGCGATATGCGTGCCCACGAACCCAATCAATACCACCTGTTTGCTCAACTGGGGAAAACCAAACAACCTTCGTAAACTGTTGCATAATTATTTGCAGTAAGTAATAATTGGTGATATGTTAACGTGAAGAAAATGGGAGTTCGCAATATCATTTAGCCTTCTTTCTACAGGAAAGAGCTCACTCACGAAAACTAGTTCAGTACAGTAAATGTTACGTTTAGTAGTATATTGTTTCTTATAGTGGAATTGTTTTAATACAAGTGTGTCAAAACTTACGGATTCGCGCTGATTGCATCATTTCTTGGTTAAAAAGAGGTAAATCGTATGATATCGTAATCCCACTGACGTCAAACGTGTAATCTAAGATGCTGGATTCAAACTCATTATCTCTCTCTATTAACCTAACAACACATTTACCTTCCGAGATACTCGAGTTTCTTGATAGAGAATGAGAACGTAGAAATCGAAGAACATATAGCAACCCAAGGGAAGAGTTTTTCAAAGTTACGCGAGAGCGACGGAAGGATTAAGTCATTTTCTGTTTCACTTCCTGCAATCCTTTTATAGGCCAATACCACACCGGATGAAAAACGCCCGGAAGATACGTGTCAAAGGTCAATTATGTGCAATGGTTGAGCTCCACATTATGGAGTAATATTTCATGGGGTACTCATGTTAGTGAAATTGAGTGAAATTTAACAAAATATGTCTTATCTTTCATATTAAAATTTACTCCAATTAATGCGGTACTCTAGGTAAATGAGTAAAATACCTTGCAAATGTATATCCCATCCGGAAACCACAGTACAATAAAGCCTGTAGTCAAATGAAAGCAAAAAAAGAAACTCCCTGTTGGCCCAATTACCAAGACAGAATTACCCAGACCCCCAAATTATGCAAAGAATTCCACACAGTATGTGAAAAATACACACCATGTTAAAATTAAATTTACCTGCTTACTTACTGTGAATCTTTGCTATTATCACGTCGCCTTAACCCTTTTCATCACATCTTTTAGTATAGTGTATAATATGGTACATGTTTCGTCATCTCCACTGCATTTATGTTAGATTGTCTATATTTTATATTTTTTTATGTTGTAGACTAATGTTTTCATTGTACTTTTTTCAATTTATTTAAGCCGCCATTTTGCAAATAACCTGTTTGATCATTATATGACTCAACCACTATGTATATATTTATGTATTTTTTTTTACCAAATTGTTTTTATGTTTGTTTGGAAAAGTGGAAAATGAGTGAAATGAAATGGAACATTTCATGAAAAGCTCTATCGCGTACTTACAGATGGAACTAATTTGAGCAGTAGCTTCCCCGTGTCGCCTGTAGACGACTCTGTATGTTTGATGAGTAAGATCGCATCCCACCCTTATAAATTTTGCAATGCTGAGAAACAAAATCTTCGCGATATCATATTATGTACACGTGTAAGGAGAAATGAACTCCATGTAACAATATGTCACATAATCCATTAAATGTGGTTGTAAGTGTTTTATAAGAGGGACCCTTTTTTTCTGATTTAATATCTACACCAGATAGTCAATAATAGTTTTATGTTCAACGTCTGCAAGTACATCTAAAGTAAGCATTATATATTTTCCTTTTAGATCCATTTTTTAAACACGAATCCTTACTTCATGTAACTTTGATAAATTAACACATTTAACTATACCCTTTATTTTGTGTGTGTTCGCACTTGTGTTCGTGTGTGTGTGTGTGTGTGTGTGTTGTGTGTGTGTGTGTGTGTGCGTGCGTGTGTGTATGTGTCTCGTGTGTGTGTGTTTGTGTGTGTGTGTATGTGTGTGTGTGCGTGAGTGTATCTGTCTGTCTGTCTGTCTGTGTGCTTGAGAGATAGAGAGAAAAGAGACTGATAAGGATCGAAACAATGCGTTTCACCGCTCTCAGTGGCCCGCAGTCATGCCTAAATGGTAGCTTCAGGACTAGATTTGTGTATGATGTGCGCGTCTTAAGTAGAATTTCCCAATTTTAAAAGCGAGATCGCTGCTGTGTATGGTACATTCATTTCACTCACGTTTAGCTAACTGTCACAGTATATCCAAATATTTAAAGTACACTAGAGTAGTTCACGTTACGTGTGAAGAACACCGTTACATGAAAAAAAAATTAACTTAGGCGTAATGAAGCACATTACACAATGATTAATGCCTTGCACAATGTTACCTGTAGCAAATAATTGTTCATTTCGTTGGAACTGAAGTAGTATGGTCATGCATCATTCATCTTCAGGTCTGTGTTTGAAACTTGGAAGACATTAAAAAAAATCTTCGCTCTATTTGTCAATGCGTCTTGTCGGATATATATCACTTCTCTCCGTTTGCTTGTGCATAATACACTGCTTTATCTTTTCACAGAGACAAAAGGGGTTAAGTGGATGACGCACCGTTTAGCGAAACCATCTATGTTTTACTAAGCGTTACGTTTGTCCAATGTAATGCACTTGTATTTGATTTAATGTGTATTGCAAATAAAGATGCATGCACTTACACACTTCTAGCCAAACACTTCAGTATTATTTCCTACTACCAGTGAAAAGGTGATGCATTTTCAAGGCCATCCGGTCTCCAAAACACGTGCAATTTCATATTATTTAGAACAGTGAAATAATTATGCTTATCATAAGTGATCACAAAGCCTAATATTTCAAAAAATGCATTTCATGTTTATTTTTCTTTAAGGAAAGCTGTCTCATTTGGTAATATAGCGGGTTATCTTTACAATAAATTGATTATTGATCGGGTGATCAACAATACGTAACGTTAATAATTATGTTGAATTTATAGCTATAAATTGCAGTTGAAATGCATGACTCTGTTCTTGTTATTAAGAGTGATAATTGAAATTCCTCTCCTGTCAATGATGTGTGCATGTGTGTATATGTATGTGTATGTGTATGTGTATGTGTATGTGTATGTGTATGCGTATGCTTATGTATGTATGTGTGCGTATGCGTTTGTGTGTGAGTGTATTATATGTATGGTTGAAAACATGGATCAAATTTTACCAACAGGACACACATTTCAATCTTCAGTTGCCAAAAGAAAATTCAATTAATATGATTCATATTCCCTCCAAAGTAAACATAAATCTTGGAAAATGTGCATGAATAGCTTGTAAACATAGTGGATAGGCCTACAGTATAACACTAAAATGAAAGCCTATACTACAGAATAACGTAACGCTTTGGACATTCATAATGAATGTACTACAATGTTACAGACACAACTTGAAAACGAACATTAACCGCACTTTAATGATTCCAATTCTTTGCTAAACCAAACGAAAGCTAACGTTCTTTTTGACGATAGCATAAAGCTGATGTCTTCTGACAGTTTGCTATTCATTCCAGTTAGGCAAATGGCTCGTGGTGTTTGTTCAAGCCCACATAGCGACGCAATCAACATGTGCTCTCTTCAAGAGAAATTTCTAGAATAGCCTTGACAGTCGACGTGTTGTGCGGGATTGGCTTGGTTGCTTTTTTGTTATTTTGATATTTGAAGTGATTAGCTGTAGCATTTTTTTAAATATTCCAACTGGCCCATGAAAAATTCTAACTGGTATGAGCACCTTTTATTCTTTACCCCTAGATGACGTGATTTTAAATCACAATGTTGATTTCTTGTAATCATTCAAAATTATCGTGTATTTTCTTGCATGTTTTAATATTAATTACAGCACAATACAATCGGTCTTTATGAAATTATTGAGATAACCCTAGTGGGTGTTTAACAAAACAATCCAAATTATTATGAATTGCGTACTTACGGTATCGTTTCGAGATTTTCTTATTGAGCCAACGAGATGTGAGAGTGTGAGACGGCGTCCGTCCGTCCGCCGTCCTTCCGTAACGCTTAGGAAACTTGAATAGCTTATTGACCATTTGCGTGTTTGTATCCAAACGGTGACGGTTAGTGCCTTTACAGGAATATCAATGTTATTTGAAAGTCAATGGTCATGTATGAAGGTCAAAGGTCGTATTTTACCACCAAATTTCCACTGGGGTTGGTAACTTTTTAACCACAAACTCATTTGCAACTAAACTCTGAACATGCTGAAGGTGTATGTCTTACAATTACTTCAGTGTTATTTGGGGGATTAGAGGTCATGTATGTAGTTTAAAGTTTAAATGATCTTTTACAAGTTTCTACTAGGATTGATTAGTTTGCAATAATTAGCCATAAATTTGGCTGGTACATCACTAAGAAAAATAAGTTCAACTTTCCACCTTTAAAGGTGCTTACCAATGTCACACTGGGAGCACCTTTACGGGTGCAACTTTGCACAGACCTTAAAGGTGCAAAGTTGCACCTTAAATGGTTCACCCAGTGTGAAAGGTGCAAATTTGCACCTGAGATGCCTTACAGGCATCGTGGTGTTATTTTGGGGGTTAAAGGTCACAAGTCATACGTAAGTAAAGGGTCAAGTGAGGTCAAATGGTAAAATATATCTGCAAGTTTCTATTGGGGTTGGTAATCATTTTGTCTGGTTTATTTCACTATTAAATCTTAATCAATTACTTCAAAGATTGCGCACAAATAGAGCAAAAGGCATTATACCTGTCGCCCTGTTTATTTAAGCCTTTTTGGGGGATTAAACTGCTAGCCAATATCATAACGGATAGAAGATAGAAATGTTAATCTGTAGTCATGTACATAGATAAATAGACAAACCAACTTTGTAATTTCTCTTTAAAGAACCCAGTTTTTATTTAGTCATTTTTGTTTTAAAATTAGCTACAAAAACAAATATGCCAGTCCATGTTTTCGGGGTATATTGATTTTTATCATTTGGTTAACACTGCGATGTAACGTGAAATTGATCTTTTGATTGTCTGTTCGGGCCATTAAACGTTTATGGACTCAATCTAAGATAGTTCAAAATGAAATACACTACCATTATAAAATACAGCAGTAGGATAGATATAATGTGAACATATTGCCTTTAAATGTTTATGATAATATTCCATGCAAACTTCATTTCTCATCAAACTCATCTCAAACAGTTTGTGACGAATAGCACTAACTTTCTTGTTTATTTTAGACTCAACATAGATGTATTTTTGTTACATATATCCTGTTGGTAGTATACTAAAGAGACATATATTTACTATGTCATTATTTTTAAAGATAGGGTTTAGGATTTGCAAGTCTATCACTTCCCTTTATTATCATTACCAAACGGTAGTTAAGTACTTACAAACGGTGTGTTGAAAGTTTGAGATCCATTCGTCACGACCTTGTTGTTTTTTGAGAAAAACTAATAATGATATGCTACCAGAATATTGTTCTTTCCGTGAGTTTAAATTTTGCCCAAATTGCAGAACACGCTTATGTGTACGTTCGCATGACCCGCTTAGCGCAGCGTTCATTGGGTGACTAAGTACGCTAATATGGTTAAACGGCTGAACTCTGCGTGACCGTCGGCTAGCGGCCAATCAGACAATTTTGAAACTGACGAAACGTGCCCGTCACTTTGCAAATTTTGAATTTTAACCGTCCAGATCTTCTACAAAACTTTGTATTCTACCCAAAGGTTCTATGACAGGTGTTTATTTATACTTATCTTCACACTGTGAATGATTTGAGCTGATTTCATTCATTTTGCCGTTTTCTGCCGTACACATCCTGAACCATATCTTAAAAGTGTGTTGAGAAAGATGTGCATTTCTCAAGAATTCTATAAATTGAGATGGATATCGTTATTCTTTCGCCATGAAGTTTATTCATACCACCAGCTTGCCTGTCATGACGGGTTAAAGTCAGTGACCCCATCTGTATAGAAAAAATCGAAATGTTATGTTTTGTTGTGTTGAGTTTTGTTACGTCACTTGTGTTTGTTGTGGACATTAACGCTATTATAGAAACATACTTAAGCAATTTCGCTCCATTACGCTTATGAAATCAACAGGATTGTTATATTTTGCTGTTGGCAAAACTTATTGATTTAACTACTCAATGTTTACATGCCTGACATATCCTACTGACATTTGTCAATTATATCTATTTCCTCTGCGCTTTTCCAAATGTGCTTTGTAAAGTGGAAATCCTTTAGGGGTAAAGTCTGCTAACATTACATGTCAAATTGCGTTAAGCTAGAGAAGCTCACCCTCTGTACTGGCTATATACTGGATATGAACTGCTGCAATCGTTTTTATCATTCTGCTGTTGACAATTTTCAGACTAAGGTGAGTAGATGTTGTTGCCAGATTGGGTAATATGCATCTTTCTCCAAAAAACGAAAACATTTCGGAAATATCCTGTTAAGTGGACGCAAAAGCTAATCTTACAGCTTTTTGTCTAAGATGGTCTGTTTTGCAAAATAAGGAACCAATAATTTCATTATATATAGCCAAATATTAGAAGACCAAGTTTGGGCTGTTTTAGGGGTGTTATGTGACTTAAATATTTTGTTATGTTATCGGGCTCTACAAATATGTAGATCTTGAAAAAACAATGCTTCTTATTGTATGGAACTTACTTACGAACTTTCAGTAGGCATGAAAATATGGAAATTATTTTTGAGCGATATGAGTAGTTTCCTTTCAACATAAGACCATAGGTGCGCACAGACTAGTCTGCAGGCACAGACTCTATTTTGGCACTAAAATACTACTGCGCCTTGAACCAAGACATTTTATTGTCTCTTTCTACGGAGCAGCTATAACACAGGGTCTATGGAAGAAGTAGTCTGCAGCACAGATTGTTCAGACCCTGATTTGCGTAGCACGACGGACAAGGGTTTATGCCTGTAAACTACGCACAGACTACTTCAGGGCAATACCATAGCAAAAATTTCCAGTTGTAAAGATTTGCAGCCGGTCCATATTAAAAACCATAGAGGTGGGAACAGGTCGTCTAAAAGTGTGCAATTATCAGCTACATTCGCTGACCTCTACTGCTGAGGAGTTAGCGCGAACGGCGACTTCCTTTCCAGGAGTATATAATTGTCTCCTTCGGCGGATTAAACACAATATGAAGAGCTTAGTTCCAAAAGGCGCTAAATCCATTTTTACCAAAAATGAGTTATTAACGTATACATATTTGATAACTACTTATCTTGTTACAGTTCAAAATTGGAAGTTAAATTCCACGAGCAAGTACTAAACCTTGGATTAGAATTTTATTTTTCCATAGACGCGTGTACAAAATCAGGCAAAGAAACGCAGTTTTCTCCGAAGTTGCTAAAGTGGATTTAGCGCCTTTTGGAACTAAGCTCTTCATATACAGGTGATGTTTTTACAGCCTTCTATAGGCCACTTACCGGAGAAAATAGTTTATATGGATTATGGGGATAATTGACCTCATCATGAGGCTATAAAAATCCAATTACTGGTAACGACCGGCCTCCTGTCAAACACCTCTCAATTAGGACTAATTGTAATGGAATTACATGAGTGACCGCGGAATTGATGTGGAAGGAATTATTAGCTATTTTAGAAGCACTTCTTTGTCACTTACTTGACAAATGCATTTTATGAAATAGACAGATGATGAAATAATAAAAATAAATGGCTTTGAAAGTCACGATAAACATTGAAAGCGTATTCATTTGTTGTAGAGTTCTCCCGAAATTTCTCAGCTTGGGCTCTATGATAAATCAGTGTTATATTACAATAGCATCGTCTTCAACGGGTTAAAAGTCCAATCCATTTGTTTACGACAGAATGGATTATACACACACATATATATACACACACACACCACACACACACACACACACACACACACACACACACACACACACACACACACACACACACACACACACACACACACACACACACACACACACACACACACACACACACACACACACACACACACACACACACACACACACACACACACACACACACAAACACACAATTCCAATATCTCAACGACTACGACTAGACCACAAAGACCCATGGCCCAATTGAAATAACTGTTAACACAGAATGAGGTGGCTTGCATCATTGCTTTGTTTTATTTTTTGTGCAGAGTGTAACGATTGACGAGTTCCTATTTTCGTATAGGCACTCAATTTATGATCGTTGAAAATAAGTAAGAAATTCTTGTTTCATCCTCAAACAACTTTCTTAAGTCATGTTTTTACTCAAAATGTATTAATGACGTAAACAGAATAACATATCACAGAGCCCCAATAAATTGTATCTCCCATCTTTATCCGTCCCTTACTATTTCAATTAGTCATCCATTGTTATCATAACGTTATCTAAGATGTCCTTACGCTTTCTTTCTTTCTTTCATCGAATCTATTCACTAGTTTCGGTCATGGCCTTGTTTTAAGTAACCTTAACACTTTACGAGTATCATCATTGAAAGAATTGCATGTTTTGCGTCAGAACCCTTCCATGTTAGCGTATTCCTTTCGACCTTGCATCGGCATTCCACGTTTCCTCCGCGTTCTAAGAAAATGTATGAAGATATCATGAGTAGTATCGGTTATTCTGTTGCCAAAAATCGATTCCTTTCCCGCCAGAATTTCAGTCTCCATCTCGCGAGAACCCGAGTGACCGAGAAAAGTGTTGGAAGTATCACCGGTAGGTCCGGGGGTAGGTCGCATCTCGTATTGCGCCGGATGTGTGCATTATATTTACCGGAACAGGAAACAGGGAAAATGAAGGAAGTTACTCATTAGATGAAATATTCCAGGTTCAATCTATTTGTTCGTGTTGAGAATGTTGAATTAACAGGTCTTCTGAGATGTTATGATTCGTATTGTGAAAAAGACAGGGCAGGTCATAACAAACATGTTTTCATACATCTCATCATTAATCACGAAACGTACGGAAAAGAGTTAGAGAAATCGAAATGGTATGGTCAAGTGCCCTAAATCTGCGCAGGTCCTAAATCTGCAAACCTACAAATTCACACTCAAATCACCATTTAATTAGTATTTAATAGTATCATGAGAGGTTGTATTTCCGGACGGGTTGAATACCCGGACACCGCGCGTTAGAACGGCGCTGTACGCGTCGGGGAACAATCGCGCAAAGTTGCAAACAGAACACGGGTATGCAGCATTTACTTTCCTTCCCATAAATCTTGATTTCTCATGAAAATACTGATATTGATCATTAGAGAATTACGTTTTATTGGTAACATGTCCAGAAAAAATTCAAAACTTAGGTGTCCGGTTACTCAACTCCCCACCCTAAATGTACTGTGGTCCTAAATCTACCCTGACCACTATGTACTATTCGATAAAGAAAACAAACTTGGTTACCAACTTCACAAAGTTTAAGGAAACATAAATATTAACGCCATTGTTTAGTTCCATTAACACTGTCTTGTCTTCTATAGATGTTGAAGAGCTGCGGTGTGTCTTCAGAGAAGGGATAAATGGATTTGAGTTTGATTTGTTTGTAATAAATGACAACATAGATGACATAACTCGTTCGATGTGAAATAACATTTTCTTACGAATACAAGCCCACTTAATGGAATTGATCAAATCAGAAAGCTAACCGCCATATGGGCTACATAAACAAATGCCGCTGAGAGATGGGTCACACTTAGATAACCTATAAACCTCACTTTTGTAATTCTTGAAATTGCAGGTTTAACGGAATAATGTAGTAGTAATGTTTCTGCAATTGTTTAAAGACAATTTATTGTATGTAGAAAAATATACTTTCTGTCAAATTGTTTGAAAGGTTGATGGAACATTTATTATATATATGTATAATATTTTCATACAAATTTTCCCCAAGACATGTTTCAATATTTTATTTCGAATTTAAATTTATGTTACTGTAATTTATGTTTTGTGTTGTTTGTTTTTTGTTTGTTTTTTGTTTGTTTTTCAATTTTTGTTTTCGTGAAACACGTGGAATGTATCTAGACGTTACAAAGTTACAATTTGGGGTGATCTATTTCCTAATGTGGATGTTTGGGGATAGACGTGTCCCACAAAATCTAAAATTTAAGTTAACTATTTTAAAAAATGTATATGATTCACGGGAATTGTAATGTAGAAACTGAAAGATATATATAGATACTATCCCTCACGTCCCCCAATTATATTGGGGTCGAGATAGGTTCTCAAACTAAAAGGGAAACATGTTTCTTTCAAGTTGTCAGAATACTGTAAAGATTCGATGCCCCACCACGCACTTATAATGATAGATTACACTAGGAAAATATAATAAAATGAATTTCCTCTCCGATTTCGCGTTCCTGTCCGAGATTTTGTGGAGGTTTTGTCATTCTTAATTCAGAACAACCACATCAATCTCACTTGATTAGCAAGTGAAGTGTACACATATTATGGGGATATTGATCACCCATCGGATGGGGGTATAGTATTTCAAGGAAGCATACTTGAGTTAAAGGTTATACTCGTCTTCTGAATCTAACTTTTACAATAACATGAATAAATTGATATTATTTTATCAAGCAAAGATGGGAATCGTTCTTAATCGTATGTTTATTTTATTTACAAATAATAATATCCAACCTTCAAAACAATATCATTTAAACTAGTCATTTGTCTTTTTATTTTCTAGATTTGAATTTTTCTTTGTATATGAATTGAATTCAGCTTCCATTTCAGGTTGGCGGAATCAACACTTTTCCACACTGTTATCATAATTATTTCAACATGATTCTATTGATATGATTGATTTGGTACAGTATATAAACATGTACATGTCAGTTATAGTTATTAGAGCTACAATTGTCCTTTAACTTTGACATTTTTTTTTCGATACATCTCGGTGGTGAACGAACACAACTTTTATAGTCGAACCGTTCCTTTTCAAGAAGCCGTTGCGAGGGCAAGGCTGAAATCATTGTGTACACACGCCACTCTTCAATTCAGGCCAATCGTTAATTCTACCAGTCTAATTACATACGTTTAAAGCTGCCCTTGAAGTACCCGCAACACTGTTTATTTTTACACCTGGTTGCCGAAAGATAAAAACGGAGAAAAAAAAGCTTATATGAAAAGAGTCTAATAAAAACTGTGCGATAATATTTGGTTTTAGTACGCAAAGAGAAAGTGACACAGTGAACCTTCCCCAGCGGTTAATCAATTTAGTTCAACTGAAGTCGCAGTGCGTTGTAAACAGTTAGGGAAGTTTTTACGATTTCTGCCCGGAAATTTATCTTGGGCTGCTTGGAGAGTGGGGGAGAGGATACGACAGAAGACTAAACAACCATCCAAAGGATAACGACTTTGGAAAGTACAGTAGGTAACTTTCTATTATTCTGTTTTTATTAATGGTAGACAAGGAGGGTTGATCTATAGCAGGTCCGTAATTACGAATTAGTAGCATACCCCCCCGCCCCCCCCACACACACACACACACACCACCAACACAGAAGCAAAAGAGACGGGGGACTAGAGGAAAACAAAATATCAGGAAAATGATAGAGCGTCTTTGAGGTAAAACTGTTGATCGTTCAGATTCGACTATTAATATAAGAGGCTTGCTCTCAAGTGTCAATCCATTTATAGGAAGGATGAGAATTATCTTAATTGAAGGTACTATGTGAAAGGTAAATGGTATGATTTGGGATAGTCCTCAACTTGGTGTAAAACTATTCTGGAATCAAGGAAACTGTGCAAGGATTCTATACCGTGAAATTATTATTTAGTTAAAAGTTGTCTCATTTTAAAATTACATCCAATTAATCTATATAAGTGAGGACAAAGTTTTAATCTATTCTTGTTCTCAAGTTTTATCCGAGTCCTTTTTTGTCCTTTATTGTCAAGTGGGAAAAATACCGTAGCAATTATCTTCTGTTGAACAATTTCACACCTATATTTGTTTTATTCTTTTTTATTATTGTATTTTGACACCCGCGACCACCGCTAGTGTGAGGGAGTATAGTTTTACTCTTAATTTCTAGATCTTATGCATAGAGATGCCATTGAGTGGCACAAAGCTATTTTGAAGATATAATCTTATTGTATACTACTTCTAAGTTTGAATAAATTGTGGAGATTTAGTCCCACATTTAAACATTGAAGCCAAACAAAAACTAGAATGATCATACCAACAGTCATTTGAAATAAAAGAGCTTGTAGTGCAATAATGCTGCAAGAATCCTGCGAACTAAAATTTGCCAAGATGCCTTAGTCGGTACTTAAACCCCCTCGACCTTATTTCCTACTAAGCTCGTCCGCCGTTTCAAAAATGACCAAATCACGTAGCCAAGATTTACTCCGACGTAAAGTAAATCGCCGGGGAGTGTTGCCTTCGAAGATCATGAATTCACCAGTTGGCTCCGACGGTGTAGTTTTATACATCTAGAAATTCACGTCTCGCACAGATATTTGTATTGGCTCTCGAGTTCTCTACATACAAGCAATGGTTAGTGTCGTGGGATCGGATACAGCTGGTGGCTGCTATAGACCCTGCAGTCCTTCGATTTATAATCTGCCTCTACCAGGGTCCAAATCAAGACAGGTTGACATCGGAATTATGTCATGTCGAGTACTTCATGCACATCTTTCTTCCATAGCAGTTCTGTAAAATGTGCATTTATCGATGCTCGTTGTAATTTGTTATTAGTACCACCGCTAATGCTCTTTAGATAAACGAAACGGACTTCAAACGAAAAGATCGAGTATATTCAACAGATTTGCCAAATTAAAGCGAGTGACTTCAGTATTTTTCCTATAATGTCCTGATAGCACCTTTCTACGACAGAAATATTTAGTGTTTTCAATCTTTACGTACTCCCGCGATAAACTATTGGGCTGCCTTAATCTTGAAGTGCAGTCCGTGATTAGACCTACATTATCGACATCACACTTCAATCAACAATGGAAAGGTATTTGGCCTAAACATAACACTATTATGCATTATGCCAACTCAAAAAAAAAATTAAAAGGATGTTTAAAGAAGTTTTTGATCACATCCCCCAGACATAATCTCATTGGATATAATAAATCAACTTTTATCCAGCCCCTGTTTAATCGATTGGGTTAAAGTGATAGGCTAACATTGTGGAGCTTCAATTTGTCAAACTTTGATATCTGAGCTACATAGTGGTGTTCAAATCGACAAAATAAACACCCTAGAATACAAAAATTTGGAAAGTTACACTGCCAATGGCAATTTATGCATGAATGAACGATTAAAACTCGGGGCGAGTTTTAATAGCTTAGGTGTACACACAGTAAGTCTATGGGAGGAAATGGGCAAGTGAATCTGGTCAACTTACGATTTTCACTTTTTTAAAGCACTAAATAATCATTTTGAAATACATGTACAATTTTTTCAGGGCTTCATTTTTAGACCTCATCAAAGACACTGGTAGCATGGGGAATCATGTGGCTCATATTTTTAACTGTGGTAAATGTTAGCCAATACCTTTAAGGAATAGCTAGTACATCATCAATACGTAAAGGTTGTTGTCCAAAATCAGAAGAGTATTTTATCCTATCGTTTTGTCGGTAATTCATTAATTTTCAAATATTAAATCTGCAAGAAAAAAAATAAAAGATCATCATGCATCTGGCATAATTGCATTAAAGATTGTGTCAACGATTTGCACTACACACCATTTTTGCAACTATATAGGTACATAAAATGCAGTGTTCAAAACTTAGAATTCATGCATTGTAAAGTGTTTGTTGTGCAGCGTTGATCCCAATAGACACTTTGGCATTTTAAATAAGATTTTAGATCTGTATCCCTGCCAATGCAGTCACTGGTAAGTTATTATACCAGAAAACAAACAAATAAACAGACAAACAAAAAGTGTCAGAATATTAATTTAATCACTTATCATGGAACCTATCAAAACCAGGTACTGCTAACATGCGTGTTGCTACAAAAGTGTCAAC
>JZLH01S0616769.1:0-18760 GCA_001188425.1 Eucidaris tribuloides
AATTTTGGAACGTAAGCATTAATACGGTAGGTACTTGGATTTACATATATGTTCCTGAAAAACAAAATAATGGATGTCTTTGTTTACGCCCTCCAAACAACCGTTATAGTCGGCATTTTCATTTTTACCAGTCGGCAAATTGACCATGTACACCCCCCATGCAAAGTGGTCTAGTGACGCCCCTGGTCATATTTTTGGAACAGTCACTTATGTCGGATCATGTCGGATATGCCCAAATAATACATAATTTTTTTTAGTATAAAATGTCAGGAAAAGTCATCATATCTGAATGGAATTGTTAACAAGGTGTAAGAGAGGCGAAGTAAAAAGTGAAAGTATTAAGATACACAATTGAACATGTCCCGAGCTTTGTACGGTTGTAATGTATAGACGTTTGCCGTCGGTAATTTGTGGAAAAAAATTGTCGGTAATTAGGCTTCTACACCCCCACTCAAAAAGGTCTAGGTAAGCCCCTGTCTGAATGTATATCTGTATCTAACTCCTGATGGTTAGAACTGATCTATCTAACCTAAGAAAAAGAAATACGCTGCCGATTGTAATGTAGCCACAAATCTTAGATAAAGACTTATACACACACAATATGTTTTTTTGCAGAACGAAAAAAAAGAGATATGTCAAAGAACCAACAAAATCATTGTAATTCAATGTTTATCAAATCTTCTTTTACGACACGAAATACCGATGTGAGGGTTCTTAACACGAATTCAAAGGTTTACAATACTACTAGCAAAAAGACTAAATTAACCCTACAAATAACACTCACCAAAGGTAGTTAGCTTTAAAATTAAGAGAACTACGTATATGTAGCAGCGTGTTGTAAAATGCAAATGACAAAAAAAGAATTTGGCCTAATTCCAGCTCAATCAACATAATATCACCAGAGTTTTGTTGATTTTCTATCAAACAAACATAACTACATGATGTTAAATATAATTTTACAGCTTTGAAGACCATAATGACTATTTGGTCACACATATGAAGTTCGTGTATTTTACTCAATACTGACACGACTCCAAATCAATTTTTGAAAGCATATACAGAGGTCTACGCCAACCCTTGAAACTAGAAACGTAGAAGTAAATATTCCAGTTAGGTGTTGAGAGTAACAACCCTGCTTTCACATTGTATCACTTTCAAACCCAATAAATATGCATCAGTGATATGTATCAATTCATTTTCGTGGCAACACTCAGAGAAGTGTCCACGTTTAACCCCATACCTCCGGGTCGTTCAAACTTTCCAGCAAAGAAACGGAACGGTTGAACCTTTTACAAGTGAAAGGTATGTATCTTCAATATCAAACAGCTGAGGGAAGTGTTTTGTGGAGAATTTAAGTTGTTTTTAACGTTAAAGGGGGCGACTTTAAGCTCAAGTATAGTTTTGGTCGATCAGACAACTTGTTCGTCAATCTTTCAGCTCAGACATCGAAAAACAACGTCAAACCTACTGAAAATTATTACAGGGACAAATTTTGATGTTTTAGTTTACGGAGAGTAGGTAATATACATTACCTATCCCCAACACTTTAAATTTTGAGGAATTTCTCAAAAATGGAAAAGTGTCAGAGCGAACAATTTTCTAGGTCTATCTAAAAACATAATTGCAAACATTGTTTTTTTTTTTACCATTTACCCAAACTATACTCAGGCTTTAAGATAATGGTAGACCACTAATACACTCTAAAGCGCAGAAAATGTGGATTTAGCTGGCATAAAATTGTGTAAAGAATTAAACAAAATTATCATTTAGATCAGATAGAAGTCTGAAATATTAAGTTCGTTCTGAATGCAATTTGGTTTGCCATAACGTTAAGACACATTAAACATTTATAGTCACTGCAATCCTTTGTGAAACATTCCTTTACTCTACTACCTTTCCTCTACTTTCTGGCCGTATTATATCCTTAATAGATTTTTGTTGAAAAACAAGTCGATTTCAAGAGTGTTTCTAAGGCTGAAAGTATTCCATTAAAAGACGATAAGAGGACTGATATTTGGAAACAAAACGGATAACTTTTAGAGTTTAAAAAAAGTTGGTAAAGAAGATACATGGTGGTGGTGTTACATAGCTTATATACGTGCCTCGAAATGTCTTTGGCAAAATAATGTGGCGATTGCCAAAAATAATACTGATAATTTACAACTGAATCTATATGCTCGAGTCTATTTTATGTGCTTTACATTGAGACACTTATTAAAGATTATTACAACTATGGGCTTATTGTTATGTTACATGTTTTCGTATATTATCTCCAGTTTTTAATCTGCTTGTAGTCTCTGACTTTGTCAAAAATGTTATTAAATCTCGTGGTATTTAATATAAGGAGCTACTTACTCCTAAACATAATTATTTAAGGCAATTTTAACCAACAAGCCCGATTTACCGGAAATCCTAGCGCAGTTAACAACCGTCCACTGTTTTGTAAAGCTTGGCGCAATTATCATCTGTTTCCACATCTACCAACAATAATTTGTGTAATTATATGGGCATAATAAATATTACAGCAATCATGCATTCGTTATTGTTAATCTGTTTTTAATGTATTTTACTACATTACATAATTCAGATTGTTTGGAAGTGATATGTACATTAGCAATAAGCTACGAATGCTCCATTTTAATACATGTATATTGTGATACATGTAATATCATCCCCATCCAAATTAAAATTAAGTTATGTTTATGAATGTTATATCCAAAATACTCAAATTCTGTACTCATGTCATTTACATTTTATACACTACTTCCCAAATGTTTTTGTGATATCTATTGGTAAATATCAGACTTGCAATCTGATTATAATTTGGACTTTGGACGGTGAAAGAATTTGTTTTCTGTTACATTTTTCTTGAAATTAAACATTGTAAATAAGGTTGCCACACTACGGTATCCTTGATCAAAAACTGAAAAAAAATGTAGTAATTTATTACATCATGTGACCGTTCATTTTAAGTTTGGGAAATACTTTGCCCATTTTCATTGTTTGAATACGAAATGTGCAATTATTTCCATTTAAATCACGGCTTTACGTTTATTGTCTTACTTATTTCACAGATTATTAACTGTCGTAAGGAGCACGGACAAAGTGGCACGATGAGAATTATTCGGGAGATTTTATTTTTCAGGTAAGTAATTTAACAAGTAATACAAATTTTGACATGTGTTATGCTTTTGAAAGACATGTTAAAGATTCGTGGCATGATTAATACACATTCAGGAAACAAATTGAAAAGAAAGAATTGTAAATTGTCGTTATGGAAACAATAATGAAGATGTCATTTGAAGGAGAGATGGCATAACCCAGTTAAACAGAACACCAGATTAAAGACGCAAGTAAACATTGCGGAACTTCAATTTAAAACACTGCCAAACTTTGATGTGAGCTCTACAATAGTGCTCAAAGACATTCCCCAGATTTATTGCTCCAGTTGATTCTAAAGTAGCCTTGTAGAAGATGAGTGTAGAATTATTTCTTGTCGTCTTCAAGCACATCTCCTCCATAAGATATAATCCACTTGCGTACATCTGCACAGTGGCCGTGGTACCCGGGCCAAACAATGAAATTGCGCTCCTTTCCTCCCGCCAAAACTTATTCACGTAACTATAAATGCAAAGGAAAGTCCGACCAAGCGGTAGATTGTCTTTACAAAATTACGCGAGGGAGCACAGCGACCGAGCTTTTTGAAAATTGTTGTACTTTTTACCCTATAAACCCATTTTTCAGGCGCATTTTACCCGGTGGACTGGGAGGGAGGGGCGCACAATTCCTATAAGGTTAATAATTTTCCTTCCCTTTTCCCTCTTTTTCTTCCTCTCTTTCGCATTTTCGCGCCGCCTTAAAGTGGCGCCTGGGGCACGTACCCCCTCTGCCCCATAAATACGTCACTGCATCTACATCCACTCTTGTATGTTACTCGGTGCTCCTCCCTCTTTCTAAAGAAGATATTGTCACTGCTATCGTCATTGTTTTTTGCAAAGTCCAGCTACCACCCACTTTATTTTTTTGTCGACTTGTTTAACAGTTCTGGCACATCATTTTGTATCTTCGATCGGTGTTGTTTCGTTTGTTTATTGAACAGTCAAACATTTTTTTTTGTACTGAATGATAATAATAATTTGATAATTGAACTGAATTTTAATAACATTTACGAAAATCGATTTTGATTCATACAATGTACCCCTTCTCTCTCAGCACCTTTGCGATGTTGCTGATGTCTTCGATCCAGCCGAAAGTTCTGGCGCTGGACGAGCTGGAATTGCTGGAATTGTTCGAGAAGCTCGATACCCATCGTTACAGAAGGGATGCCGACGAAGAAACAACAAATCGTGAGTGATATAACAGCGCAACCCTGAAAGTGGGGTGGAGTAGTTGGGGGACGATTTTTAGCCGACGCACATTAACGTGCCACAGATTCTTGGGTCCCTACTGCCTAGCAATTGAATTTCCTAAATTTTCCGCCATCTTTCTATACCCCACCTCAGTTTTAGTCGTCTAAAAAGTTGTGTAATTCGGAAAAAAATTACCTAGGTAAAAAAAAAAAAATGATTGATTTGCATCTTTCACTTTACTTGAATATATATATTGTAGCCAGTAGGCTAACATACAACTGAATCTACAAGATAAAAAAAAACACATTTAAAATACATATAAAATAAAATAAAACCAAATTATAGACTGAGTTACTGAAACAGGTGGGTTTTAAATGAGTCCAGACAGAGAAGGGAGCTTCTCCCATGTTGATGAGAATCTGTAATAATATGATTTGTGCTAATTTCATAGTCACACTCTCTAGTGATTGCGAGTTTCAACGATCCGACACCTTCTCTTTCATTATGCGATTCATTTCAATTTCTCACTGATTTATTCAACTGTTCCTAGATCAATTTTTAGATTTTGTTTACTTCAGTTCTACACTACTTCCGACAAAGTATTTTATTGTGCGAATAATGATAAGAAAGTTGTTGACATATTCTTTGAAAATACATACTCCCTGATAGTCTGATACCAAATCTGTGGGTGTGTATGCATAGATGACTGTTCACAAAGCAATTTAGCAAAATGGTGCAATTATGACTTGCGCCAACTGATTAAAACAGGATGAGAAACAAAATAATACGAACGCAAAACAACATAACGCAGGTAGAAACGTGTAACGATTTGCACTTAATTTCAGTCTTTACTGTCTAAAATGATTGTTGAATACATGGATGCACAAATTCAAGATGATTTAAAACGGGATGAGATAAATAACATGATTTTGGGTATGTTTTCTCCTCTAGATACCGCGACCGCATACGCCCTTCTTACGCAATTCGGGCATTATACCAGCACCGATACGGCACTCTTAGCTCAAGTGGAAGCTCTCCTGGAGCACGCCAGCGACTTGGGTTTGAACAAGTAAGATCTCCTGTACCAGCCAGTCTGTCACTTTTAAAGAGCATTGACGTGATTGGCAGAAGTGAAGTAAAAAAAAAACGCCTCAAGACCCAAATAGGTTAAAGCAAATACAAGCGTATACACCAACTGGAGTGTATTATCCTGGCTGGAAGGATTTGTCTAGAATTTGTTTACTTGAGGAGAAACAAGCGTAACAGTATTTAATTATTATGGTGCCCCGATAGAAATTGATCCCAGATAAAGCTTCAAAACAAATTCGCCAGTCAAAACGAGTATACTGATGGTGATTTAAATAGCAGAAGCCTTGAAGTGTTTTTGATTCTAGAATAGGTAAGGACTTCTTTCAATCCTGTTATTTGTATTTTTTCCCATCTAGCTAAGCCCTCAGCAGACCATATCAAAGTCTAACGTCCACTATCATTCCACTAAAACCGAGTTTCCAGCTTTTATACTTTCGTAAAAGGTTCTTTGATGATATTTTTTTCCATATACCTGTATACCAGTCTACTTACACAATGGTGATTTTTAAGCACGCAAACGAGACGCAGTGACATAAAACTGTCCGTAATCACAATACGTTTCTCTTTCGTTCTTCAGTCTCTCACCGGAAGACCGTGTCAGACTGTGCGGTGGTTTGTATTTAGTCGATGATGGCGAGTGCGATGACACTGACAAATACCGGACAATAGATGGCGCCTGTAATAACAAGGATCACCCCGAACAAGGAAGAGTGAACATCCCTCTCCGCCGATTTCTCCCTGCCCAGTATGCCGACGGTAAGATTGCAATGGAAAGTGTGTTCCACGAGACTTCTATTACCATGCTGTCATATGCAGATATCCCACAATCACGCATGATTACTATCCTTATCTGTATTTCTTGTTTAAACTCCACATAAGGGGGTAGTGTCTATGGTGACTTAAAAGGAAATTCTAGATCTTCACATTAATTTAACAGACACAATATGACTGAACAGAGAGCATGTTGGAAAGACTGATCAAACTCAGATGAAAAATTCGAAAGTTGCAAGATTAAGAGTATTTTCTAAAATTTCATAGGATTTTTATAATACCAAATTAATCCAGCCCAAACTCTATCTTCATATCATCACCAGAAGTCATGAGAATGGAAAGTAATCCCTTTCGCTCACTTCATTCTTGGTATACGTCTATATGTGATTCACACGGAAGAGATGGTTAAGTTTGCTGTCTTGCAGCTTGTACCCATACCCAATGTCGTTCATTGTCATGTAATGTTGAAGAATTACACTAGCCCTAACAGAACTCCCGTGCTTGATCTTCTTCCTTTTCCTCTTCTTCTTCTTCTTGTTATTATCATTATTATTGTTATTGTTATTATTATTATTATTATTATTATTATTATTATTATTATTATTATTATTATTATTATTATTATTATTATTATTATCATCATCATCATCATCGGCATCCTCATTATCGCACGCAGGTCTAACTACACCGCGGGTACAGACAGAGGGAAGCCCACTTCCTCTTCCGAACGCTCGAGAGGTTTCTCTGAAAATAGCGACTGAATCTGCTCCAGTATCAGACCGCGAGGACCCGACCGGGTCGATGCTGATGGCTTTTCTGGGCCAGTTCCTTGATCATGACCTTTCGCTTGTGCCAATGTTCCAAGGTGAGTATTCAGGAGACAAGCAGACATACTGACAAATATACAGACAAACAGACATGCAAACAGAGAGACATTAAGGGAGACAGGCAATCAATCTGCCAAATTCTCAAGGGAAAACTTCTTCCTAGTATCATTTGAATCTTGTTTAATACTTCCTCTTCTCTTCTTATTCTTCTGCTCCTTCTTCTCGAATCACGGATCATTACACAAGTCCTATCAAGTGCAGAACACAGGATCTGGATTTGGCGCTGAAACCTACAGATCTTTAACCTTGCACGGGTCTGGTAGGAGGGGGCAGACCAAAAGATGTTGCGTCATCTAGCTGATCCTCCCCGCAATTGCAAGTAATTTCTCTTTCTCTGTTAAAGCCCCATTTCTGTATGTGGACTTTGCATGGTCCTGTTTCAGACATTAGGCTAGATCAGACACCACCAGGTGGGCCATGTTTCACGTGAACCGGGTGGGAGTGATTCACTTGGTCCATAAGCAAGCTTATGTGGCGCTGACTGGAGGTGAATGGTCCATAGGGTCATCTTTCATCTATTTGCGAAGCCATCAAGGGACACAGCTAGTTGAACGGAAAAAAACGGTGTTTAGATTTTAGTCTCTCTTTAGCGGGTTCAAGATAGTAGAGTGATGGAGACTTCTTGCTGTTCGTAGCTTCCATTTTTTGCCTTTGTCTTGTCGATGTGGTCCTTGTATATAAGGGAACGATCTACTGTAACCCCGAAGTAGATTGGTTTATTGGTGTATTTTAGCCATTTTTATATGCCATCTAATCTTCAGTTGTCGGTCAGCATCTCTATTCTTAAGATGAAAGACGCAAGATGAGTTTTCTCAGAAATTGCCCGAGGGTGATTTGCAGCATAGTAAGGGATTAGACCTGTCAAAGCCTCATTGAGTGATTTTTCCACCTCTTCGAAGGATTTCTTCTGTGAGGCAATGCCAAGGTCATCAGCATATAACTCCTTGTACTCGGATGGATTGGTTGGTCGTTACTATAGATCCTGAAAATGAGGGGGGCAAGTCCGCTTCTTTGAGGGAGACCGTTTTTCTGATTCATCTCAATTAAAGGCTTTCCTTGTGAGGATCCTATATGGTTCACTGTAGCGTAAGCTGAAGAGAGGTCAAAAAAGTTGCACCAGCTGTCAGCCCTTCCTCGAACCCATCCTTGATGTACTGCGTGAGCTTCAACAGTTGGCCAGCGCAGAACTTTCCTTGTCTGACTCTTGCCTTCTCAGGAATGAGCAATTCATCTAGAAAGGGAGCAATACAGTTATGTAAGAGTCCTCCAAAGAGCTTGTACGTGTGGCAGAGCAGGGAGATAGTTATGTAACTCTTTGGGCCGGCTGAATATTTGTGCCTGGTTTGAGTCAAGCGACTACCCTGGTTTCCTCCACAGCTTTGGGATGGTGTTGTCACTCACACATTCGCTCAGCATGTCGAGCAGCCTCTAGAGTGCAACTGACCCAAGATGTTTGATCTACTCACAGAGGATATCATCAAGTCCAACTGCAGTTACTCTTCATTGCTCATACAAATCATTCATGCTGAAAGGTCTGGAAAAGTCAGAGGTCCCCTGAGAAGCTGTCTCAGCATTATGGGGCAGTTTGGTTTTTTTCGGATGATGGGTAGGGTTGTTACCCTCACCATTCACAAGGAGTTGGTGGGCGACTTGATCAGCAGTAACTTCAGGACTTGGTTGAGATTGTGTGTGGTCGTTTTCAAGGATTCGAATTGTTTTCCAGACTTTCTTGCTCCTGTGAGTCACATCTGTTGATTGAATGAATTCTTGCCGCTTCAATTCTTCGTCTGCTATCCAGAATTGAAGTGGTAAAGTTTTTACCACATTCAAGAGTACCAGCACTGAATGGATCATTTTTCCTTGATGATTTCTTGATCAACTCATAAAGGTGTCAAAGTAAATAGGAAGGGCAGACATGCCCTAAAGATAAAAATCTAGGTCCACAGCAAACTTAATCCCAGTAAGCTTTCCCCAAAGTAAAACATCGGCGAAAGGGAACTGTGCGTGGACTGATGGCTGTGCTCATCCTGAGCCCGATTTTTCGATGTTGGGAATGTGAGATAGGGTCCAGCACGAACTTCTCACTTTGACGAGTGATGCTGTTTGATACAAACACCAGATTAGGGTAATAACCAAGTCTTCATTTTTAAGACTTACATGCAGATTTTTATTCTGCATAATCGCGAAACTTTGTCTTTGATTATTAAAAAGTTCATCACACCCCCTCACATTTTATGCCACTGATTGCAATATTTCAAAGTTCAGATTGTTTATAAAAGTCACCAAAGTGACCAGAATTAGTCACAATTGCGATTATTATATAGAAGTGGGAAAAATACGTTATTAAATGTGCTTAATAGTAATTCCAACTACTAGTATATCTACCTTCTACAATCTTTTACCTATCTGTCCATCCATGCACTTATTTTCTATATTTTATCGTTTTTATCTGTCTTTGTCAGTTTGTATACACGCATGTATGTACATGTATCGAATATCGTGTTCAAATGGATTTAGAAAATACAAACACAATACATCGTGATCGAGTAATGGAAATTTAACGGTGCAGCAAATTTATTTACATGTATGATTGACTACGATCTTATTCTGTTTATCTTCCACAAGTCTCCTGTGCCAACTGCAGCGGTTCGCCTTCATCAACATGCGATTCAATCTTGCTTAACACCGAAAATGACCCGTTGTACGGCGAGGACGACGAGTGCATGCAGATCATGCGATCGCTGGGCGTCCCAGCCATCAACTGCACGGAAGGTCCCCGTGAGCATCTCAGCATTGTCACGTCTTACATGGATGCTTCTCAGGTCTACGGGTCGACCGACGAACACGCCAAAGACCTGAGAGATAATGAACGTAAGTTTCTGACGTCATTTGAGACCACGTACCATTCATTTGTAATGTACTCTCGCGTGGGTATAGAAGGGATTTAGACTCTGACATTTTTTTAAAAAGATTCTTACCAGAAATATTTACATGTTCGTGTCCCACAAGTATAATGCAGGCGTCACACTCTCCAGAAGTTGGACACACGATTAAGGATATGTTCAAATTCATCGTATAAACGTCGGGCCATTCGTGACAGCATCCAAAGCCACCGTGTGGCCTTCTGTAGGCATGTAACTGACTTCAGATGTTGATCCTTTTCGGACCAGCTTCGCTCGAAATTGAAAATAATTGAGTGGCCATCTTGAGTCAATTTCGGAACAGTGTGACGCCACCTTAAGCCGTTGATGAGAGTGTCCCGTAAGGGGTCTTGTGATGTCGGAGAACGTCACACGGTTTCAGGTAAAAGGTAAAAAGTAAAGGTAAAGGTTAGGGTTTATAGTTTTGTATTACTCCGTAAACGCTGTCTCAATCGACTTTACACATTACCTCCTGATCATTGGACCCACGTCAAGCCTGCACATTATCGTGTACCACCGCCACTCCCTGGGGAGTATACAAGGTGTGACCAAAAATGAAACTGTGACAGCCATGCCTATGACGTAATATCAATCAACCAACCGCCCAGGTCATTGTGTTGCACAACCTCTCAACATTCTGCAGAATATTGTTCCCATGTCTCACTCTGTGCCCTTTCCTCTAGTTGTGTGGCACGTTCGGCCCTGCTTCGTCGCCTCGTTACGAAAATAGAGGTGGCACAAACATAGAGCGTGGAATCAATTTCAAATTCCCCTTTTCCGTTCGGCTAGCCCAACCGGGTGTCTTGAGCTTCTCCACGGGGATTATGAAAAAGATTCTACCAGCGAACATTGCATTTTCTCCATAAGCCTCCTGGAAAAGCTTGAAACACTCGTTCGGACTCCCAGGCCCATGAACCTGGAACGTCAAATTGATTCCACGGTCCATGTTTGTGCCACCTCTAGTACCGTGACGGGGTGACGTAGCAGGGTAGTGCCACACAACTGTCCAAGAAAGGGGCACATTGCTTCGTATAGGTGTGGCTGTCACAGTCTCCTCTCTTCTTTTGTCATACCTCGTTGAACCAACATATGTTATGCCCCTTTCGGAAAACCTTCTAATGGGCTCTCCTGATGAACAGCCCAAGTACTGACTTGCAGCTTCTTGCAACCTTAATTGTTCTTTGAGGACGCTTAAGGTAATAGCCGAAGCAGAGCCAAGAGCATTCTTTTTGGGTGCCAATACTCTTTGAATATCACGCGAGTTCCTTTGGGGGCATTATGCACGGCCTTTCGGCAAAATAAAAACTCATGGTGCCAAAATACATATTATGCAGCGAGGTCTACGTGTTACTACATAATCAACTCAAAGATTTCTCTCCAATGGAAGAGAAAGCGGATTCTAAATTTGAAATGGCGTCCAACAAACATAGACAAAAAGTAAAACAGGCAAATTTGTATCAAATTAAAGTGTGTCACATTTTAACTGACACATACTATACTCGCTTATTATCAATGTATGATCCATAGATAATTAGCATGCATCTATAATAGAAAGTGGAAATGCGCGACCACAGTGTTGAAAAAAAAACGTATACAAGAATGGTGATAACTGACCTTTTGGACATGAGGAAACTCACAATACTGTATCGGTAATTCATTTCGTTCAAAGATGATGCCACTCTGCGCGTTTTCCAACAATCGGCTAATTTGAAACCGCAACTGCCTCATGATGACCATCTGACGTTGTGCGCCAACGTCACTGAAGGTGTAATAGAATGCGGACTGGCAGGGGACGAGAGGGCGGCGGAGCAGCCTGTACTGACTGCGCTACACACCGTCTTTGTCCGTCTACACAACAAGTTGGTGGGGGAGTTGAAGGCAGAAAACCCCCACTGGGAAGATGAAGCAGACGGCCAGGAGAAGATCTATCAAGAAGCACGCAAGTTAGTGTTGGTTGTTAGTGTATCAATCGCGAGTGGAGCGGCGAACCCCGGGGCCGAACAAATCCATCCCTCAATTTTGTTCAAATAGCAGAAAACTTGATTTGGTTATTGTCAGGCCTATTTTTATGTAGAAAAATTTCGTATGAAAACCATTTTGTTCAAAAGAGAACCTTTTAGCACCCTAAAATAGTTCTGGTCATTCTGCTTCTACAACGAACTTTTTTTTCTTTTACAATGTCTGATATGAAAACAAACAAACAATATAAATTTCAATCCTGTATTCGTGGGTAACTTTGTAATCAAAAATGAAACTTTGTGAAAATTCAGTAACGAAGTCAATAACAAGTTTGTTCTCATGTGGCAAGTAAGTAGAATTGCCATCTACAGAGGAAGAAGTACACATTCATTCAATTATTGAAAAATCATAATGAACGGGACTCGGTGCAAAGCCGAAAAGGCCGAGGGTTGAGTATCTCTACAACAAAATACTCCCTCACCCCTCCCCTATCAAATAATTTTGTCAACATGAATAAACAAATAATCTCATTTTTGTCTTCTTTTAAATCGATTTACAGAATTGTCGGCGCCATTTGGCAGCACGTCATCTACAACGAGTACCTTCCGGCTCTGTTGGGTCAAGAGCAGGTATCGAAGTATAACCTCAAAATCAAGAAGGGCAAGAACAGGCATCCTGCTTACGACGACACCGTCGATGCCACGATCTCCAATGTGTTTGCCACCGTGGCCTACCGACTTGGACACAGCGAGGTATGCAGAAACATAGGACGGGAGGCTGAAATGTTTCCCGAAGGGGGGGGGGATGACAGGTTTCATACTTCCATAAACAAGTACCCGTAACGATGATTTTGCGCGGTTTCTCATGAAAACTAACCCCCTAAATAGGTAACGCGTTAAACGTACCCCTTTTGTGGAAAATCAGCGTTTAAAGACCTCTTAAAGGGACCGAGAAGTCGCATATCGTGATGTTATGGAGGTGGCCCGGCTTGGGTAATATACTGGAATGCCCGTATATACGTTCGAAAAACGAGCGCGCACGAATTGCGTGCATTTCCCTATGCAGCACGCATTCACCCGAAGAAAGGCGAACTGAACCCAACTGACAACGGCCCTACTCTCAACGGCAATTCTGTTCGCAGCTCCACGATTCTATTGCAACGCAAGCGGACGGCATTGAACGTATATGCATTACGAGTAGGGCATCATCCCTTTAACCCTTTTCAAGTTACGCGTTTTCTTGGACGCGCATGTGTACACCAACATATCTGATTGGGCCCCCTGGGATATGTTCATAGGTAGAACTAAGAAGGGATTGTGCTACAACAACAAGACTAGTCTTGTAATAAACCCAGCCTTTTCTGATAATAACTGCATTGTTTCTTTTCCAATACATTTTCTTGTTTTTCTGTTAGAAATTATTTACATTGGCATGCAGTTGAGGGGTCTAAAAATGATAATTGTTGGCAGATCCCTGCTGGAAAGAACACAGTGTCCCACAGTGTGAAACATAATGTGAAACACAGTGTGAACACATTGTGAACACAGTGTGAACACATTGTGAACACAGTGTGAAATTCGAGCGTTTTAATATTGTGAATCATCAATTCACAGTGTGATACAGAACATCACTATGTGAACACTCTGTGAACACTCTGTGAAAAACCTCACCACAGTGTGAAATCACCTTCACACTATTAAATCCGGGCGTTTTCACATAGAAGACTATGTGAACACACTGTGAACACACTGTGAACACACTATGGGACACTGTGTTCTTTCCAGCAGTGATATTTGATGGCACATGACTTGCATTCCCAAATATGGGACACCGTTTTAAGGGCTTGAAATGCTGAAGGATCCACACCAATGTGGTCATCACTGTTAACTGTTGAGAATGTAACTTCCTTTAGTTATTGGTTTAAAATGTGCCAGAGAAACCGGAAAGAATATCAAAATAACCTGGAAACCCTTATAAAAATGAACAATCTTAAACAATGGCAATACCATGGTAGTACCATGGTATTGACCAAAATACCATGGTATATTGGTCAAAACCATGGTATTACCATGGTTCATTTTTGTAAGGGAAGAGTTCAGAAAGCTGATCCCAGTCTGGTAGGGCAAGTCTTTGCAATAAAAAATCTGCCAAAAATGACCATTTTTAAAACAGAAGTACCAATGAAAATTAATTTCTAACAGAAAAAATAGAAAAGATACCTGAAAAGAAACAATGCAGTTAGTATCACAAAAGGTTGAATTCAATACATGATAGATTCATTGCTGTATCATAACTCTTTCTTATAGTCAGCCTATGAACTTCCCAACCTCCCGTCGCAAACCTGTCTATAAGAGACCAGCTAGAAGAAAGGGTTCTTGGGGTACGCGCGAACCACAGGCCCCCCCCCCGTTTGTTTGCTTTCCACATTTGCACCCTGAAAGAGCCAGCACGAACCCCATCATTGGAAAAGGGTAAAGTTCAGACACATTCTGGGTCAGGTTGACCAGGATGTTGGTCAAACTTGACGCGTAAAGTGATTAATACTGACCCCTTTTCAGTGTGTGACCCCAACGGACACTTTTCGTGTGTCAATAATTGGCCCGGGATTGTTTAAGAGTGCGGATCCGCGGCGGTACCGCAGCAGATTGGCGGCAACCTTTTTGATTTCCCTCCACCAAGGGTGAAATGTTGCACAAAACACCATCTCGTAACAATTCGACATGATCGAGATCGGGATTTTTCCTGTTCATTTTTATTATAGGTACAAAACGAGTTGCAACGAGTAGACAACGACCACGAACCACTGGAATCTCTACAACTTGTCGATATCTTTTTCAATGCTGAACCTCTTTACGATACCGAAAAGGTAACCACTTATCTTATACCTTTTTATTTGTATTACTTAATGAAAGGTTGCGGAGAGAATTTAAAGGCCCACTGTCATGACAGGATAAAAACGCTCTTTTTGGCTAAAATCATAAAAAGGATGCACTAATGACACCCATAATGCAACGGAAACAGCATGACAGTGTGGAAAAAATACAAATTTGTTTCCTCCCACAATCTGTACACCATGGCACTGCAACAGTCCATGTTCGTGAATATGTGCCTGTATTCCAAGACTAGTGTCATCCTCTCTGTGATTGAGTTGACCCTTGACAGTGGGCCTTTAAGAGGCAGAATAAATTTGCTGTTCATCTCTGTGTAATCAAATAAATGATAAATAATATTAAATGCTTGATCTGATATTTTGTAATGACTTAGAAAAAGAGCGACCCAACAGGATTCGAACCTGAAACCTACGGACGTTTAATACAGAGATGAACAGCAAATTTATTCTGCTTCTTTTTATTTGTCTTCGTTAACTTACAGGCTAACTGTGTTAACAGAAATTCGTGACTACTGCGAAATGTATGAAATATATTCATTATTTATTGCTGCAATTTTTTTTTATCTTATTCTCTTCATTGTAGAATGGAGTGAACGGCATAATTCTGGGCACAATTCAACAACCCGTCGACACTGTAGACCGAATCTTCGAGTCCACTCTTATCGGCAAACTTTTCTTCAACAAGACGGAAGAGTGAGTGTACCATGTTTTGTGTTATAGCAGGAAAACATTTAATCATTTCCAGCAGACATTCTACATCCAACAAAAAAAAAAAAAATAACGACCCCCTTTTTCAAACTATCATAATTTTTTAACAAAATAAGTTTGAGCAATTAATTTAGCAGGAACATTTCTAAACTCATTGACTAACATCTGGGGGAAAAAAAGATTAATCCATCGAGCCATGCATGAGTAAGCATGCATTAAAGGCAAAAATGGCACTTTTCAAAAGTCACAGGAGTCATCTCTTATGCCAAAATAATGGTAAATAATGGTATTTTTTGCTTTATTTATAAAGTGTGCTCACTGAACCATGACATGGTTACAACCTCTCATGTATATTTTGCTGAAAAAATTTCAGTTTTCAATTTTTTCAATAAACTTAATGGATTTTACAATTTCAAAATTGAGAAAGCATGGATATCTTTAAATTGATCTCACTGAAGTGTAAAATTTGCGAAAAGTTTTAAAAGAGCACTGAGGGGGTCAAACGATAGATGATTAACATAAATAATACTTAATCGTTCAACACAAACAGAATTTGTCAAAATCCTGCATCACAAATCCCTAAAAATGACCCTTGTGACTATTGAAAAGTGACATTTTTGCCTTTAATACGTGATTACTCATGCATGACCCGACGGATCACTCACATTTTCGTACAGGAGTTAGTAAATTAATGCAGGCACATTTTCACCAAATTATATTGCTCAAAACCGTCTCTTTACAAAGTTATGGTATTTTGAAAAAGGGGGTGGTTACTTTTTTTGTTGTGTTTACATGAAAAACGATATAATTCTCATCTCATAGGCTTTCAATCAGATCCAGGTTAAAAAAAAAATCAGGAAGAACACAGGTCGGAACGTGTAGAAGAGAAGTAGGAAAAAGTAGAATAGTTTGATAGCTTGCATGGTAACAGAATTAGTCTTTTATATGTTCATTCAGACATCTGCAGGGGCAGCGTCAGGGTAAATTCTTAGAAAGGGCGAAAAATCTGTCGTGAAAAATTTTACCTGCCCCAAAAAAAATTCTCTAGGCAAATTACAAGCCAAACATCATCCGACAAGTGAGGGCAGGGGCCGACGACGACCAAAAACATTTTCGCCCGCCAAAATTTGTTCACTAGCTACGTAAAAAAACAATGGGGGGGGGGGGGGTCAAAATTTTTGAAAGACGGTAAAATCCCTGTTATTTTCATTACTTTCAAAAAATGAGGGGGGGGGACCGCCCCGGAACATCTGATAGCATCTTTAAACGGGTAAGATATTAACCCGTTGGAGACGATTTGTTTTCACTACAACACGCATTTTCTATAGACTCCAACACGAGTTAATTCGTACTTAGTCTCCGAGTCTCCAGCAGCTTAAAACCGCACGTGTTGGCTGATTATGAAAGACATATAATATTCGGTTGCAGGTAAATATTCCGAAGGTTCGTTACTCCAAAGAAACATTTTTTTTTCCTGGGAAGAGAACAATGAAATAATGCATCTAAAAAATATGAAATTTTCATCCAAATTATTTAGCTCGTTTTTCTATCGAATTCTTCATATTTCTCAATATTTCAGGTTTGGTCTTGATCTGTTTGCCATCAATGTCCAACGTGCTCGGGAACACGGCATCCCCGGCTGGATGGACTGGCGGAAAGAATGTGGTCTATCAGTAGCAGAAAACTGGGATGAATTCGATGCACTGGACATCCTAGATGAAGAATCCATGCTCGAAGTTCTGAAGGATTTATAACGGTGAGATGGACAAATACATGCCATTGTCAAATAAACCAAACGACTAAAAAAGGAAATAACAAAAAAAAAAAAATGAAGAGACCGTCATTTCAGGACACAATGAAACAGAGATCAATTATACTGTTCACATCAGTTAAGATTTTACATCATCCAAATCCACAGAATAAGATTTCTGAAATAAAAATACGATTTTTGTGGATAATATGGAATGTACGTGGCCTTACTGTGTGATGTTTAATACACTCTATGCTCATAATTATGGAATATTTTGTTGATACTTAAATTCTTACTCTATATCGCCAAAATTTTTAACGACATGTGTTTTTCACAAGAACGCAGTAGCGAAGCAATTCTGGATTTCCTGAGATGACAAAATGAAAAACTAAAATACGTTTGAGCGCAATAACAATTACATATTTATGTTTTTAAAAATTCACAATCATTAAAAAAGTATAAATTAAAGTAATTTAAAAAAACAACCAAATGATAAATTCGTATCTAATGTCATTATCATTTAATTAACATCAGAATTGTCTGTTACAAGTCTAAGACGCGCGAAACCACCACGTGACGCAAACAACAAAACAATACCGGCTTTTATAAACACAGGTTTTAGTGTCGAGTCGGACGCTACAAATGTCCCATTCCTGAAATTCTTAGATATATTGTTTCACCTGGGTGAGCAAATTAATCTCAGATTACAGTTCACGGAAAAATGGCAACTTCTAAATGTTTCTAAAATATTCCATAATTATGAGCATGAGTGTTATAAAATTTTGCCTTCAACTTGCATTAGAATAAGATTTTTTTATCTGTATCAGTAAGATTTTTCACATCACGAGGTTGACAGGTTTGCGTCCGGGGTTTCTGTTGGTATATTCACGGTGAAAACGGTATTTCCTCTTTGTATCACCACATAATATTTCAAACAAGATTCTAATTTGTTGTGTAGTGTTCTATGGGTTCAATTTCTACCTGGGTATACTTTAATCCAATAGCTGATAAGTGAATGCTTGTTTCTACTTAAAGAAACACAAGTACTGGTTGAAGATGGAAATCTTCATCAAAATTCACATTTCCATATTTCCAGCTGAGAGTAAATTACATTTGATAATTGTGGGATGCTAATTCACTTCATATGCTATAAAAGTTGAGGATTGGCAGTTTGAATACCCGACGGCGTAGCTCCGTTGCTTGCAGTGTGTATGCAGCAAAATTAACATGGTCCCACTATAGATTTCTGTGTTAGTACTTTGTCAGCAGTGGGGATTTGTGTAACAGATATGTCCAAAACGAAGTGTTCTGTTGTTTTCAACTACTCTCTCCTGTACTATAGTGACATTTTAGAATACCATCTGTTCACAGAAGGTTTGAAAGCAGTTGACATTAAAATGTTGTTGTTCTGCAAGTAATCAACAGTATTGTGAATT